>APFE030466331.1:109217-178438 GCA_000404065.3 Pinus taeda | reverse complement strand
CCCCGACGGCCCCTATGGACCCTGGATCGGACCCGATGTGGAGAAGGATCCCATCGAACCATACCACAGACCCCCGCCTCCATTATTTTATGACAGATCGTGCATGCAATCACCAGAGAACGCTTTCCTCAGTCTCGAAATCCCTGCCTGCGCCCACGGTGTGCGGAGTATTCGAGGTCCGATGATCCATATCGGTCCGCTGTGGGCTCGATCGACAGCCCCAAGGCAAACTGTGAACGAAAAATCTGCGGATCCAGAAAGGGGAAGGAGTTGCGATCTGGTTTCGCATTGCTCCAAAGACCCCTTCCTCGATGCAGTGCATCAAGTTTTCCTCAGAACAACAGTAGGCAGACATTTATGCCTACAGATCTGGGGAAGCATGAGGGTTCTGGAGCTCAAAGAGACTATCCAAGATAAACTGGGTATCCCAGTTGCCCTTCAAATCTTAATATTTTATGGGGTTTGTATGCAGGAACATCTCACTCTCCAGCACTACAGGGTAGCCCAGGACTCAACAATCACTCTCAACCATCGTTTGCGAGGTGGGTCAAAGGGTTCTTCATCAAAACCTACAGGCACATATCGTGATGCAGCCAAAGGGAAAGCACCTGCAAAGGGGAAAGAATCTGCAGCAGTAAATCCATCGCCGGGGCAGTATATAGTGGATCAAATACCAGAAAGCCCCTCCATCTCGTTGGATCTTCCAGAAGTACAATGCATTTTTTCAGATCTAGCAAAAAAAGCTGTTATTTGTAGATTTAACGGTTTCTGGCCTAAAACTGAGGCCCTATATGAGTGGATCCATACGATCTGGACAAAAAACTTCCAGATCCACCTCTGCTCGAAGGCTTTCTTCATAGTAATTTTCCATGAAGTTGAAGAACGGGAAAAATTTCTAAATGAAGGACCATGGTTCTGGGGCAGCGCGGGTTTATTTGTCACCCCATGGTTTCCAGATTTTGACGCAAACACCACGGTGGTATCAAGGATGCCAGTATGGGTAAGATTGCACAACTTACCTTTACACTTTTGGCACTTCAAGACTTTAGCAGCCATAGGGAATACCCTTGGGAAAATGTTAAAGATTGATACAGATAGACATTTAAAAGGAATTTTCACCTTTGCTAGGATATGCGTCGAGGTAGATCTCAGTCAAGGCCTACCAGAAAGCATTCTCCTTAACTTTAACAATACTCAGTGGAAACAACCCTTGGACTATGAGAATACAGCATTCAGGTGCAGGGGGTGTCAACAAACAGGTCATTTGCTCAAAGCATGTCCCAGCAAGAGCAAGCCACAACAAAGGAAGCCCATAGGATGGCAGAACTTAGATGAAGTTTTAAAGAAGAGAACAGCAAGAAAAAAAGCCCCTTCGGTAACAGAAGAGGAAGAAACAGAGGCAGAAGAGGATGATATCACCATTGAGGAGTTTGAAACAGAAAATCAGAAGGAAAATTCAGCAGCTAACAAGGATCCACAGCCACATACAAATCAGCTAGAGACCCATAATGACAAAACAGAGATAAAAAACGTGGATCAGAACACAGGAGGCAATAAACGGCAACACCATTCAGATACATCAGACTCAGACAAAGAATCGGGGCAGCTGACCGATCCATCTCAGTTAGTCATTATTTCGACCGAGCCCACTCTGGGTGAGTGGCGCAAGGTCGAAAAGAAAAAGGGGCGAAAAACTTGATGCATGAGTCTTGCTCATTGCTGGGGCTTTCTTCTCCCCTTTTTCTTTCTCTCTCCTTCTTTCTCTCTTTCACTCTGTTCGCGTTAGTCTTCTAACGTAGCGTCTGGGTGCGTCAGCACTTGTGCCCTTGTGGCAGCTGCATTTGAAAGTGTAACTTTTCATTATATTTTTAATAAAAGGTTACTGTTTTTTTCTCTGTAAAAAAAATAAATCATGCCATGTAAACAATACGTCATGAAACACTAAGGATATGGCATAACCATGGTTGTCTTTCTTAATTATAGTTAGAAGTACACCTCAGTATAACCCTAATTATTAATGGAAGGAATGTGGAAAGTGGAGTGTTAGCATATGAAAACGAGGTGCATGGGAAGGTTTCTTGCGTTAGGCCTGCAAAAAGTTTAGTTGAAGGTATAGTATAAATGAAGGAAAAAAAGCACATGCAATTAAGATATAATGCAACAAAGGAAGTTTTCTAAATCACATAATTAGTTTCTCTATAATTACCACTTAACCATCTTTGATTATTTAAGTTACTCTTCTTAATTGAAAAACTTAATAGTTGACTTGAAAATTTAAAATGGAATAAGGTAACAAGATTTAGTTTGTCTAAAATATATGTTAATTAAATAATTAACTTAACCATAATAACTTAGTGAGAGCGGGAAAACGACCGGAGCTCTGCAACACAATGGCGTCTTTCTCCCTCCTGTTTGTAGAGTCCCTCCCCATGGGTCACTACAGTTTGGTAGATAATATGTGCTGGCCGGTAGATGTTCCCCATTTGCTGAACAAACAACCACGCCCGGCAAAGGTTTTTTTGCAATTTTCGTTTTCACAATTTGGATTTTTTCTGCCATATTCCTACCAGCAAGATCATGGGCTTCTCGGCCGGATCAATATCTACCAGAACACATTGCTTGGGCGTGAAACACGAATTAACCCATAGATGCCGATCCGAGAGGCAGCTGCTTGGTTTTTCAGCCCACCTAGAAACAAAATCGACACACCATGGCCTATGGTCTGATACTTGGCCTGGCACAAGAACTACCTCCCTCAAGCCGGAGTGTGAGTGGAAATGTGACGAGGGATGCACGGCATACTGGTTAACAACTGGACAGAGGAAGCCCAGTATAAATGTAAGGGGGTTGACTATGGAGGACCCATTATATCTAGGAGCAGTGTCAGAGTACTCCAAAAATGACCCTTATAAACCAGATCTGGTGGTTCCATGGGGCGAACAAAATAAAAATAACAGGGGAGCGATGGATTTTTCTCAGAAAACAACCAAACCACCGGAGCTTTGCCACAATGTGGCTAAATCATACTGCCTGGGTGAAGATTGGATCCAAATCTTCATCAAATTAACAGGAGGCAGCCACCATTGCATGAGACTCAGCATGGGGTTAAACATACAAGAGTTAAAAAAGGAAATACATAACCAACTTGGAATACCCACAAAACACCAGAACCTGATTTGTACAGGTCGCAGTCTACAGGACCATCTCACCCTACAGGAATATGGGATCAGTGATGATACAACCATTTTTCTTAATCTGAGACTGCGCGGAGGATGCAACGGATCCAGCTCAAAGACTCCAGGCTCCTTTCGAGATGCAGTCAAGGGGAAAGAAAAAATGCAAAACAAATCAGTGTCAGCACCAGAGCAACCAGGTCCCTATATAGTGGAACAAAAACTAGAATCCCCAACACTCCAAGTTACTATGTCAGAGGTAACTGATCTTCACACTGATCTCTCTAAAAAGTTGTCATATGTAGATTTAATGGTTTCTGGCCAAAATCCAATGCTCTACATCAACGGATTTACTCCTGCTGGACACCAAACTGTGATATACACCTATGTTCAAAAGGATTTTTCATTGTTAGTTTCCACACAAAAGAAGAACGAGATAGTATCATCAATGAGGGGCCTTGGTTTTGGGGCAATGCTGGCCTTTTCACTACCCCCTGGTTCACTGATTTTGATGCAAACACTATGAAAGTTTCAACAATCCCTGTTTGGGTGAGGCTTCATAACCTCCCATTACACTTCTGGAATCATATAGTATTATCTGCCATTGGGAATTCCTTGGGGAAATTCCTAAAAATTGATGAAGACAGAGTTAGTAGAGGAATCTTCTCATTCGCCAGAATTTGTGTTGAAGTGGACCTGAGCCAGGGGTTGCCTGATCATATTACATTGATCTATAACAACTCTCCGAGGACTCAACCCCTTGACTATGAGAACACTGCATTCAGATGCCGCAGATGCATGCAAACATGACACCTCCAATATACTTGCCCGCTGGCCAGAAAGAACCTCAATGGAAACAAGAAACAGCAAAAAAAGCCCAAAGGGTGGTAACATACAGATTTGATGGAAGAAGAGGACAGAAAAACAGAACATATAGAGAACCAAGAGGAACCTAATATAAATATGGAACAAATTGTTCACAGGATGCCAATGCCCCAGACCCTCAAATGGAGCCAAACAATATACATGAGCATCAAGAACCACAGCTGGAAGTTAGTGGCATAAAAAGAACTCATGGATCTGAAGGTTCAGAATCCGACAAAGAAATTCCATTGAACACACAGGAGACCCTACAGGCCATCATTGTACCCCCTCTTGACTGTCAGGGTTGGCGTAGGGTGGAGAAGAAGAAGGGCAGAAAAGTATAGGCTTGCTGTTTTTTTAATTTTATTTTTATTTTTTATTATTGTAATTGTCCTCCTCATGGATAGATATCTGCATATGCTCTAAGCATCTACAACATGTAATTTATTTCAATATGGATATATAAAACAAAAAAACAAAAAAAAACAAAAACAAACAAACAAACAAACAAACAAACAAACAACAACAACAACAACAAACAAACAAACAAAAACAAAAACAAAAACAAAAACAAAAAACAAAACAAAACACAAAAAACAAACAAACAAAACAAACAAACAAACAAAGCAAACAAAAACAAAACAAAAACCTAAACTAAAAACTTAGTGACCAACAAATATGATCCTTTTTTTTTAATAATAACTAGATAAAGTATATTAATAAAAAGGTTATATCAGTTGCTACAATGAAAGTTACATCATTGCATAGTTCCAAAGAGTTTCAAAGTAGCAACTACGAAATCCACAAATGATCCTACTACAAATGAAAACAAAGATTGATTTCATTCTTATACAAAATTACCTAATGCTTATACTCCATAATATATGCCTAATATTCTTATAGTCTTGAAAAACATTAAACTAATAATGGGCAGAATGGCTAGTGTCATCATCCAAACATGTACTTGTTAGTCCAATTTCCTAATTTGCATTATCCATTCCCTCATCAAAATGGTACATAGTTTCCTAAATCTCCTTTGGATGAGTTAGCTGAAAGTATATGGTTCAGGGCCTTTGATTCATTACCCCTCTATTGATTGATGTTGAATTTGGAAGAAGGTTACACTCTACTTCTAAAATTGTGAGCTATTGCTTCAATTCCACTAGAGACCCTATATATTATACTACTATGTTGAAATTTGACATTCATTTTCATGAACTTTTGAAGCAAGATTAAAGTTTAAATACCTATTATAGTGAATGTGCTCCTTGTGGCTTCTAAGGACTCTACAGATTTCTTGCAGTTCTATACAATCCAACAAATACCTTATATAGCTAATATTTTTGCAAGTGGAATATACTTCACCCTTCCTATGCTATAAATGTGTTGTCATTGATGGCAAAGGTCAAGAAGATGAAAGCAAAAGCAACGATGATTGCAAGCATAATGAAGATCAGCTCAAAGTATGTTAAGGCAAAGATGTAGAAGGTGTAGAGACTTTGGAGCCAATTTCAGTTCAAAAGATCACTTCAAATGCTTTGGGAACCCATTTAGATGGATAGAGAATTTGATCTATCAACTATCATGGATATTCCACTGGAAAGTTCTTTACAACATATATGATAATATTATACTAAAAATATGAAACTATACATTATTACAGTCTTATTAAATTTCTAGATCTGTAGATTTTAATGCAATTAGTTCATGCATGCAAATGGAAATTATGCAGAAAAAGAGAACGACGAAATAAAAGCTCACATACATACACATAAGACACAAGAATGCTCTGGGAAATCCTTTCAAGATAAAACCCAACTGGAAGGTGAGGTCGCTCTACTCTCTTTCTCTGTTTGGAAATATGGTTGCATGTACAAAGAAGTATGGCATGTAGCCCGTGGGATGCTATAGTGCACAATTTTTTTTTGTGCTCTAACTCCTATCCCTCTTGGCTATTTTTGCTCAGCTATGGAACAAATTCACTCGAAAGAATGAAATGCCTCTTCCTCCTAGTGATCCAGTTATAACACAGCCCGCTAGCCTACTAGTGGTTAAGTTTGACTACCTCAACTCTTAACCAAAGTTACAATATAGACTATTCTAGACTCATTTACATCACAATCATCTGGCTAGCCCATTTTCCATGAATAATGGGGGTTGACACGACATCCTCTCGAACCATGGTGGTGAAAATAGGAAGGTCAACTTCTGAGTGACATAACTTTCACATATGGACTCTGATTAACATGCTTCTTACGTTTTTGGAAATATCTCTATGTGTAGAATAGCATGAAAAGGTGTTGTGTTAAAGAGGAAAATTTTTACCCCCAAAAAATGTTGTTTGATGCCTCAAAACACTCCCAGAAGGTTTCAGACCTCGTTTTTCCCAATTGGTTCCCATCGGTAAAAACGGTCCCATGACTTGATTCCTCCACTTTCTCCACTTTGAATGCATAAAGATGGATGAAAAACAATATAATGATCCATTATGGATAAGCATTGAAAGAGATTTCTAGTGGCATATGGAAGTCCACAAATGGCCCTCTTGATCAAAAGTTATTACCAATCAAATTCAAGAATCCATAAAGTCAAAAGGTGTAGAGTTGAAGTTAGTAGAAGGGACAACTTGATGCAAGTTTGGCGCTTTTTCTAAACTTGGAAAAGCCTTTGCCAGAGCCACTAAACCAAAGTGGTAGGTGGACATGGCTTATATCATAGTGGAGGAGGTAGTTCTTATTTCCCAATGGTGGAGACCCCCATAACAAGTAATCCTGGCGGGAAGTACCCTAGACGATTCAAAAGTTGTGCACAAAGAAGCATCTGAGATGATGCAAGCTCAAGAGGAGTCAACAGTAGTTGTAGGCATTTGATTAGCAGAGTGTTTAACAGTGGAGGTATCCACAGGACAGTTCACCCTGGGAGGACTTCCTAAGAAGAGAAAGGTGCAACACATCAAGTTAAGGACGAAGATGACGTAGGGCCAAGAAAAGTGGTCTAAGGTGAAGCAACGAAAAGAGGCTAGGGACCCTTGAATTTTAACGAAATAAATTGGTGAAAAAGCAAAGGTTTGGGGACCGCTTTTTCCTTTGTACCTAGGACAACATAGATAAATCAAATGGTGACGCATGGAAGCATTCTACTAGCTCAAGATTATATTAGCTTGACATCAACACAGTGGACACATGACATATGTTTTTAGCTTTTCAGGTGGTCAAGTGGGCCAAATTTGAGTGACACATGTGACCATTAATATGGCACCATGTGGCATTGGTGATGTGAGCATGATGTCTTCTAGAACATGTCACCCCAGAAGGAACTCCTTAGAAGGTTCAAAATGGGTGCAAGGCGTGAACACTTAGGATGACTAGGCATCAGGAGTATGTGGCAAACAACTCACCCTAGATAGTCGTTGATTTGCTCGCAATTGTGGAGGTAGTTCGCACTGGGACACATCATCTTGGACCAACGACCTTGGAAGGACTTAAGTTTGTGCAGCAGAGGGTGCTCTAAGTTGAAAACGCTCTGGGAAATTGTGGCATTTATAGATGGAGCTAAGAACCAATAATTAAAGTGCCCAAGACATGTCACCCCGGAATCGTCACCCCGAAAAAAATTAAAAATCTCAAAGGATAGATAGCTCTGGGACAACTTGGAGTACAAGTGGCATATGTGGCAGCATTGTGGACCAATAACAAAAGTGCATGGGAAATGTCACCTCGAAAGCATTTTCAAAGATGCAGGGAGATTAAGTCGGGGGCTAAAGCGCAAGAACCAGGACCTGTTTATATGCAGAGTTTGTGACCAAGGGCATAGAGGATTATAAAAGAAAATAATCCCTCAGGGCTATAGTTCAATGGGCCCGACAGAGTAATGTTTGGCAGTGTAAAGTGATTTGGCATATCTTTGAAGGCTAATGCATGAACTAGTCAGCAACATAATTTTGGCATATTTGGGTGTTTATCTGCCAAACTAACAGTGCTAAAAGTCATATAAAGAAGCATGAATGAGTTAGAAGCTCCAACAGTGGAATGGATAGTTTGGAAGAAAATTTATCATATCAACTGTAATTGGTGTTGCGCCAAATTTTGAAAGTCTCATCTAAAGCCTCATAAACTTCCTAAATAGCAAAATTTAGTAATTAATCTCACTTTTTCTTGCAAAAAAAGAAAAGGAGAGTTAGAAGACTTGAAGAACAGATTTAGAAGACTTGATAGAAGCAAGATAAAGGCAAAAAAAAATATTCATGCAAGCACAAAAATGAAAGATGACTAAAGTTCAATAACTAAAAATATTAGTCCAAATTTCTATATAAGCATAATCGAATTTGTAATATTGTAATTTTGTGATTATGTGATATGGATTGATGTCGTTGGTGTCTATGGTGGTTTTGTTAAGAGATCAGAGATTGTTGAAGGTGTTTTGATGGTGCTATGGTGTTTGTGGTGAGTGTTTGAAGAAACAAATTTATTTGTTTATGTAATGGAACAACCTTCATGATTTGAGTTTGAAATTGTATGAAAGAATAATCATTAAGGTCACGCAAGTGGTAGCTTGCAGATCAGGGTTTTTAGCTCCTTCCAATAGTTGTTGGTAAAATTTATGGGTTGGAGCTCCTTTGAGTAGTAGCTAATAAACTTAGGGGTTTTAGCTCCTTTCAATTGTAGTTGATAAATCAAGGAGTAGTTTCTTCCTTCTGGTTGTAGTCAGAGAACTTTGTAACAACAAGTAGTTGCTTTACTTTGTGAAGTAAACTGAAGAAATAGTTTGAAGAATCTAAGTGTATTATTTATGCTACTCGTGTTGATTCTTGTCATGCTCATCTGAATTAATTTTTGAAGTATTCATTGGTGTCCTAATATATTTTACAAGTAAAAGAAAGTTTTTAAAATTCCTATAATATTGATTCAACCCCCCCCAGTATTGTCCTAGTTTCTAAGAATTGGTGTTAGAGAAAACTAGGTTACTTCATATCAGTTTAATAGTTGTAAGAAAGATCAAGGACCATGGAAAACCAAGAAGGAGGATTCACCAATAGGGCACCTATGTTCAATGGACCAAACTATGTGTTTTGTAAAGTAAGGATGAATACCTACATTCAATCACCTGGAGTTAATGTATAGGATGTAGTAGAAGAATAATATCAAAAGCTTCTAGCATTGGTGACAAGAGATCAGAAGTTGGAGTTTACATGCAATTTTAAAGCTATGAATTCCATACTTATTGGCCTACCTAAATCTAAATTGGTCAAGGTCATGGACTACTATGTTGTAAAATCTATATGGGACAAGATGAGAAGTTGCTATGAAGGTGACAACAAGGTAAAGCAAGCTAAACTTCAAATATTTAGAATGAAATTTGAGTATTTGAAGATGCATGATGATGAAGATATTTCAAAATACTTTCTAAGAGTTGATGAAGTTGTGAACACTATAAGAGGCCTTGATGAGAAGTTAGAAGACCCTGTAGTAATTCAAAAGGTGTTGAGATCTCCCCCGAGAGATTTAATCCCAAGGTTTTAGCCATTGAGGAGATGACCGAGTTAAAGACTCTCACTTTAGACCAACTACTTGCTACTCTTACTCCTTATGAGATGATAATTTCTAATGGAAAGCCTACAACAAAGGAGTCAACCTTCAAATAAGATAAGAAGCCCAAGGAAGAACGTGATTATTCATTTTGTGAATCAAATGAAGAGGAATCCAAGTTTGTTAGGAAGCTTAAGAAAGGCTCGTGCAAGTACAAATGTAAGCTACCTTTCAAATGCTTTAATTATGTCAAAGTTGACCACTATGATTCCAAGGTCTTGAAAAGAAGAAGAAGAATATGATCCTAGAGAGAAGTTCAAGAAAATTCGAAAGGAAATAAAAAGGGCTAAGAAGAAGAGCTTCTACACCCAAGATGCCAGCTCCTCTGAAAGTGAAGGCAATCAAAAGGAATTTATGCTCATGGAAATAGATAATATGGAAGAAGAATTTATTAATTCTAATGGTGAAGAGGCTAAAGTTGACTTAGAAGGAGAACAGGTCAGTGCGCTTGAGGAGATTGAAAGGCTCAGAAAGAAAAATAAAACCCAAAAGGATTTGTTGATTAAAGACAAAGATGAATTTTTTGAACCTCTGCTCCTCCAAATTGAAGAAGGAAAGAATATTTAAGAGACTTTAAATCAACAACTCAGAGAGAAAAACCAAGCATGTGAGAGGTTGGACGGAAAAATTGTTTTGCCGAGAAAAGAACTAGAGAAGGCAAAAAACGAGTTGAGTTTTAATGCAAAATTTGGAAAGGGGGTTGACAGCTTGAATGAACTCCTTGATGCTCAAAGGGTCACCAACAACAGAGTAGGTCTTGGATTTGAGGCCGAGTCTAGATTTGCAGTTGATTTAAAAGGTAAAAAGTTGATCACCTTCATACAAGCAGCCAAAAATGATGATAGTGCAGCAGCAAAAGATAAGTCAACGTAGCAGCAAGAAGAAAAAGTTAGTGTGCAGTCCAATATGTAGCCAAAGATAAATCAGCGACAATAAAATAGTAAGGAGCAATTTCACTCAGCAAGGAAATTTCAATGCTACAAAATAAAATTGATCTAAACAAAGAGCATCTTAGCCAATGATCAGAAATCGATTTTCTCCCAGGTATGCAGACATTTTTCTAGGCTATTATTTCACTTGCAAAAATGATGGACACAAAGTAGCGAATTGTAAGGTGAATTTATCATCAAGACAGCTCATGACGAGAAGAAGAAATTATTAGTCAATCAGGTGGAGGATGAACAGACCAGGTACAACAATCCATTCACTCCTTTGAATAATTTGATTCGATACTATAACTATCAAAATTTTGGCCATAGGGTAGTTAATTACAGACTTAAGAATAAAGAGCCTAAACTAGTTATTGAACAAACAAGCAAGGAATCCAAAGTTTGGAAAGAAAAAGAAAGCGCAAAGCAATGTAATATTTTTTTATATGCTCGGAATGAATGCAGTCATTGGTATGTTGATAGTGATTGTTCCAGGCACATTTCAGGAGACAGAAGTAATTTTTTGACATGGAAACCAATTGATAAAGGAAATGTAACCTTTTGAAATAATGCACCTAGTAAGATTGTTGGTAAAGGATTTGTCAATCTATCAAATGGAAGAAGTAAAGCAAAGAATGTGTTGTATGTTGATGAGTTGAAGCATAATTTACTTAGTGTGTCTCAGATGTGAGACCTAGGCTATGATGTGATTTTCAAGGCTAAAAATTGTGAAATCAAGTCTACAAGAATTGGAGAAATAGTAGTTGAAGCTGTGATAACAAACAATAATGCATATGTCCTGAAAGAGAAGATAGAGAGATGTTGTTTTTCAAAGATTGATGAAATTTGGTTGTGGCATAGAAGATTTTAACATCTAAATTTTGATTAGACGATCAGATTGGGCAAGAATAATTTTGTTAAATATTTTCCAAAGCTTTCAAAGCCTTAGAATGATATTTGAAAATCTTGTCAGTTGGGTAAGTAAGTTCGAGTACCATTCAAGTCTAAGGATAACTCATCAACCATGCCATTGCAGTTAGTACATGTGGATTTATGTGGACCTTCAAGAACACAGAAACACACAAGTAAATTGCATTTTATGCTTATCATTGATGATTTCACCAAGATGTTGTGGGTTGCATTCCTTAGGGAAAAATTAGAAGCCTTTGAGAATTTTAAAGACATTAAAGCCATGGTTGAGAATGAGACTAATTGTAAAATCAAGACCATAAAGTTTGATAATGGAGGTGAGTTTACCTCAAAATAATTTGATGATTTTTGCAAGCAACATGGCATCAAAATGCATTTTACTATAGCAAAAACTCCACAACATAATGGTGTAGCAAAAAGGGTCAATAGATGAATTCAGTAATTAGCCAAAGCCATGATGGAGGAAAGAAATGTTTAATAGAGATTTTGGGCCGAAGCCATTCACATAACAGTGGTAATTCTAGACAAAGCTCATTTTAGACCAAATGGTGATAATACCCTATATGAGCTTTAGCATGGAAGACTTGTTATAGTCAAGCATTTCAGAGTGTTTGGAAGCAAGTGCTACATTAAAAGGAATGATGAAAAGACTAGTAAGTTTGATGCAAGGTCTAATGGAGGTATTTTTCTTGGACACTCTTATAATAGCAAGGGCTATAGATGCTACAACAAGAATACAAAGAGGATATTTGATTGCATTGATGTCAAAGTGGATGAGCACATCAAATCTAAAGATTCTCAGCTAATAAATAACAGCTCCAATGATCTAGTCAACAGTGATGACAAGTTTGATGAGCCAGCTTCAATTGAATACAATGAATAACCCCTTAGTCCTCAATCTAAAGGTTCTTCAAGGTATGTGAAAAACATCACCCAACTAACCAAATTATTGGTGATTTAAATACAGGTGCACAAACAACAAGAAAGTTGCTAAATCCCCCTACTCAAGTGCATGTAGCCTTGTTATCGATGATGGAAACAAAGGATGTTGTGCAGGCGATCCAAGATAATAATTGGCTAAAATTTATGTGTGAGGAGCTTGATCAAATCGAGAAAAATTAGACATGGGAAATTGTTCCTAGACCAACAAAGAATAATGTAATTGGCATGAAGTGGGACTTCAAGAATAAGTGGAATGAGCATGGTGAAGTGGTAAGAAACAAGGCAAGATTAATTTGCAAAGGTTATGCACAAATTGAAGGTCTGGACTTTGATGAAACATTTTCTCTTGTTGCTTAATTAGAGGTTATTAGAATGTGTTTGGCATTTGTTTGTTTTAATAAATTCAATATATATCAAATGGATGTCAAATCTGCTTTCTTTAATGGAGAATTGCAAGAAGAAGTTTACATAGAGCAGCCAAATGGTTTTTAGGTATCAAATCATCTTGATTATGTTTGCAAGATGAAGAAGACCTTGTATGGTCTCAAGCAAGCCCCACGAGATTGGTATTCCAAGTTGGACAAATATTTTGCTCGAGTGTGGTTTTAAAAGAGGCATAGTTGATAGTAGTATATATGTGTAAACTAATGATGGAAATTGTTAGTAGTGGTGTTATATGTTGATGATATTATATTTACCAGTGATTCAGATCAACTAACATGCCAGTTTGCAGCTGATATGAAGGCCAAGTTTGAGATGTCTATGCTTGGAGAACTTTCTTATTTCCTTGGTTTGCAAATTGTATAGTCTTCCAAAGGGATTTTTATCTCACAAATAAATTATCTCAAGGAAGTATTGAATAAATTTGGCAAAGAGGGGCGTTTTTTGATAAGAACCACAATGATTATAAGATGCAAGTTGAGAAAGACTAATGAATCACCAGAAGTTGATCAGACTTTATACAGATCTATTATTAACAGCCTCCTTTATTTGACAGCCTCAAGACCAAGCATCATGCAAGCAGTTGGTATTATTGGAAGATTTCAAGTAGCCCCCAGACATAGCCATCTTCTAGTAGCCAAGAGGATTCTCAGATATCTTAGAGCCACAATGGACTATGGATTGTGGTACCCCATAGGTAACTAACTGCTTTTACTTGTGTTGATTGGGTAGGTGATGTAGACGATCAAAAAAGCACTAGTGGTGGTGCTTTATTACTTAGTGAATGTCTTGTTTCATGGTTGAGTAAGAAGCGAGCTCCAATATCTCTATCTACTACTGAAGCAAAATATATAACAACATTTTCTTGTTGCACTTAGCTCTTATGGATGAAATAAACTTTGCAAGATGTACAAGTGTTTTATGATCAACCTATTCCTATCATTTGTGATAATACAAGTGCTATCATCATGTAAAATAATCATGTTTTTTTACTCGAATACAAAGCATATTCCAATCAAGTACCACTTCTTAAGAGAGTAAATTGCAAATCAGATTGTCAAGTTGTAGTATGTACCTACGAAAGACAAAGTAGTTGATATATTCACCAAATCTCTCGCAAGAGATCAATTTGAGTAATTAAGGGAAATATGGGGAGTAGTTCCTCTTTCCTTCTTTCTCTAGATATTCCTTAAGAGGAAGAAAGGAAACCAGCAAGCACTCAACATATCAAGATGAAAGATGCCAGGTCCACAAGATCAACAAGATAGGGGGATCAAGTTGGTATCTTTTCCATTAATTTCAAAGGGGGGGAATAACACCAAACAAAAGCAAGGGGGAGAGGAAACACCGCAATAGAGCAAAAATACACAAAGGAGAAGTGCATCAAAGGAGGAGCAACATTCAAAGGAGTAGAAGACAAAGAATAATATGAAGTACACTTTTGTTTTTATGGTGTTGTTTTTGTTTGATCATGGTGTTTCCATGAATACCAAAGGGGGAGAATGTTAGAAATGTGTTGTCATTAATGGAAAAGTTCAAGAAGATGAAGGAAAAAGCAAAGTTGATTGCAAGTAGAATGAAGATCACCTCAAAGTATGTTAAAGGAAAATATGGAGAAGGTCTAGATATTTAGAGCCAATTCCAAATTAGAAAATCACTTCAAATGCTTTGGGAACCCATTTAGATGGATAGATCTATAAAATATCTTTATAGTGGTATATGGAAGTCCACAAATGGCCCTCTAGATCATAATTTATCGTTCATCAAATCTAAGAACCTCCAATGTCAAAAGGTGTAGAGTTTAGGTTGGTAGAAGGGACAACTTGGTGCAAGTTTGGCGCTTTTTCCAAACTCGATGATGTTGAGAAATCAAAATGCTTGTAGATTAAGGCAGATTTTTCTTAAATTAATAATTACTTATGAATGTTTGCTCACTTCTTATTAAATTTATATTCTCTTCATCAAGCAATTATCAAAATGTACAAAACATGAAGATCAAAAGAGACAAAGAACACAAGAAATTAGGCTCCAAGCCAAGGCAAAACCCCATAAAGAGGAAAACATAAGAAATCCTCTTCTTATCAAATCAAATCAAAGTGACATATCCAAGACCCAAAACCAAGACTGCCACAAAGACCCAAGTCAACCCTCCTCCAAGCCATCTCCAACAAGTCATAGTAAAAAAAGGTCAATGTTAGTCAAATCTCTAAATTTTGGTCAACCCTGAAATTTCAGCCCTGTAACTGCCTCAGAAAATCGTAGAACTCACACGTGTGAACAAAATTAGGGCATAAATCAACTCATACTCTCCTTTGACCTCCTTCTCTCTCCTTTGACTTCACTAGTTTTTATTATTGTCTTAGTACATGTATCAATGTACATGAGTGAGTGATAAATGAGGTCGTACTACCTTGTATTTATACATGTCCAATAGGCCGAAAAGCTTCCCCTAGGGCCGACTTGTCCAATGAGGGTTGACTTTGTTTGTGGAGGACATTTTGACTCCTTGACTCAATACAAAAATATTTTTTCCTTTTCTTACAAGAAGTCCAAATGTGACTTTGACTCAAATATATTTCTTTGACTCAATAAATTTTCTTTTGACTCAATTGACCCTATAAGCATGAAGAACATGCTTTGACTAGAAATAAAATAATAATAATGAACATATACCAAGTCTCTTCCAGATAAATCACAAAAAAAAAAAAAAAATTAAAGTTGACACCTTTCAAAACTTGTATGTGATTTATCCAGAAGAGGCTTGGTATATGATAATGAATCGCAAAAGTATACATTCAGAGAATAATGAATATAATAAATACCCCAGTTGTAAATTTGAATTACATTATTAAGACTGACACTAGTTACATTTTCAACACTCCCTCATAACTAGGGAAGTATTCATAATTACACAATAGGATACTCTCAAATTGAAATATTCTCCTAAGAAGGGATTTGGATTGATAAGCATCAACATAACTAGCATTGTCAAACATAGCAATGCCTTGACTAACAAGCTCGATCTCTCCACTAGATCAGAGCACTATTCTGGGAGGCATAAATTTGAACACCCACCGCCTCTAAAGCACATACCCCATCCAAATGTTCACCAGGTATGTCCTCACAAGACTATTCTTATCTTGGATATCCATCCTCAAAGAATATGGCTCCTTGGGACTATTCTTATATTGGATTCAAATCCTCGAAGAATATTGGTCCCACATGTTTATCTAATCCACTATTCTCCCTACAAATGCCTTCACTAAGATTACCATTATTAGTGTTGACCATAGTGCATGACAGATGAAGAATATGGTGTCCACCCTCACTCCCTCTCAACTAGGGAGGAGATCCTCGCCCCCTCTCAAAATAGGAGAAACAAAGCCTAATCTTGTCTCAAAAATAATCATCAATGCATCGACTACTTATTCTTACTTCGAGATCTGTTGTAGCTTCTTAGCTCCTATTTGTATCACATCATAACAAGCTTCAACCTTCCTGGTTCTCTGACAATCTTTATGTAGCTTTGAATTCAACATGCCATCAAGTAGTTTCATCAAACATCTTATGGATCCAAACTTCTTAACAATTGATTGTACAAGCCTTCACATGCTCTTCCAAGAAATTATAACATCTTCCAATCAACAGTAATATCTCTATCAACATTAGTACTTTCAACACAATCAATGTGTTCCTGTATTGAACTAATCAGTTGTCGGTATAACGATATCAAAACTCTTCAACTTCTTGCCAAAGGGTCTTGTTATTGATTTTTCATCTAAGCTTCTCTATATTTTCTACCAAACTTCAAGTAGTATTATAACTATACAGGATCTAACATCTTCTTCTTTCTAGCTAAGGTAGGTAAACTTCTTCCCCTTTTATTAAATCTTGCTTTCATGTTGCCATCTAATTGACTTATTTTGATGCATACTTTAAATTGCTTTCTTCCTGTCATTGTCCTTTGCTACATTCTTCCAATTCTTCCATATGATAGTCAAGCTTAGATAGATCTTGTCTTGACCTACAACCTTGTTAGAATACTATGAAATAACAAAAGGAAATGTGCATAAAAAAAAATAACAACAGTAATAATTAAAGAAAGTAGGTATATAATACTTATCCTTTTGAGGAGAGTCAACTCCCTCTTAATCTTGGACCTTTTCATCAATCTTGTCCTCACATTAGCATGATGCCATCCTGTTAATCTCAAGAGATAGGTTTTCTTTTTATAGTAAAAATAGTTGGTTAGGATTTATATTCCTAGGGTTTTCTAACTCAAACCTTTCTGAGATGAGTTCGGATTTACCACAGTGCTCATCTTTTTATATCGACTCGAAACGTCGATATAAAAAGATGAGCACTGTGGTAAATCCGAACTCTTCTCAGAAACCAACCCACAGTAATCTGCAATCCAAAACTCAAACTTTAGTTAGGGTTTTCAAACCCTTAATACTTCATGTTCCAAAGTATTCAAGATACGTCATTCAAGAATTGAAAATTCTACAATCATACCAGAGAGTTAGTTACAAAACCCTAGAGATGCCATTGACAAGCCATATATATAAGATTTCATTTCTTGATCATAAATACTTTGATTTCTTATGCAAGGAAAGAGTCTACACTAACCCTTTTCTAACACATCTTTATATTTCAAGAGAGAAACTTATTCATTACCTAAAAGGCTTGATATTATATGTATTAAAGTTAGCATATGTCATTAGTTACAAAGATATATGTACCACTTTTAACATCACTTGTCCATCCTCGCAGAGATCTAATCCTTTGACCTTCTCTTTGACATGTGTCATTTTCTTCCAACGGAGATACTACAAATCAAACTCCAATGAATCAATTTTTGTTGATGTAAATCATGACTACTTCATGTATTGGTATCATAGGGATAAGCTTCAAATGTCATGGCATAGTTCTTCCATAGAGCTCCCAATGTCTCGATCTAGGATACGAACCAAGGAAATTCATTTGGGTTGCTAGCTATGATATATCGACTTTATTGATGTAGTAGGTATTTCTTTTATGTATTAGAAGGGAGGTAACATAGCTACTTCTCATACTTGTGCTTCACATATTTTATCACATAGATACAAATGCCTTCATATGTTTTCTCATAGTTCTTCCACATCCTTCCACCATACCATAGACAAAGTGATCTTCCAATCAAAGCAAAATGTTATAGTTCTATCCTCCATGAAGACAAGGTCAACTTCAACATCAATTGTTGTTGTGATTCTTATAAACTTAATGAAAAATTTTTGTTCTTATATTGAACCTTCAGATTAGACCTCAGGACTTCTCACTAATAAAAATATTTTGGATCACACAGTGATGAACTTATTATGTCCCTTATATATAGTGCCTTTGAATTCACATTCTTCATTATTTGAGTAAGCTTTGAGTGCTTCAAAAGAGTTTTGCCACTGAGAATATTGTAAACTATATTGTTGTGAAAGAGCTCGAATTTATGTATAGTAAGTGTTTTTTTTTTATATCAACATGAATACTTGCTCCCGTAGCTCACATTATAATATATTTGTCCCCTAGTAACGTCCCTGCTATGGTTTTCTTTAGTGTAGAGATAATAGGCTTCCTCGTATGACTTTTATACTTTTGATATTGTTCTTCATCCTTGTTTGCTTGCCTCAGAAATTCCACATAGTTATAAGATAATGCATATTATTTTTGTTCCTTTAACACACATGATGATAATTAGATATTTATGACACATTTCGGCCCTTCATATAAATTGTCCTACATCCCTCAAGAATATAACTTCAGAACTTGCATATATTCATAGTGCCACAAAGAGTTTTGGATATCATTGCAATATATGGTTTGGATAGGTTCATGCCATAGACTTCATATTTTTAAACACTTTGTTGTTCATGATATAAAACTTTAGGAAATTCGGATGCCTTGGATCTTAGAAAGAATATGTTGCTTCTGATGTCTTAGAGAAGTGCCTTAGAACATTTTGTATTGAACAGTGGTTATATATGTTGTTAAGTTCTAATTGTTTTTTTTTCCAAGGAAAAAAATTGTAAATTTATTAATGAAAACAAAATTACATGTTGTATCTGCTTACAAGAAGTCCACCATCTAGTCAGTGACTGATGATCATAAGTTCATAAATAATCAACTAAAAAAATAAGGAGAAAAGTTAGACTTTTCTCCATTTCTTCTTTTCAACCTTCCGCCATTCTCCTTGAGATGGCGTAGATGAAATAAGATTTAATTGATTTTCTTCTATTCTTGTCGTTTCCTTGTTTGAATCAGAGTTATCGAAAGCATGCCGAAATTTTATACCTCCATCCTTTGCTTCAAATATCCTAATTAGCTGATTTGACGGGCCTTGAAATTATGTTGGTATGTGTGTCTTTTCAGCTTGTTCTTCGTTTTCTAGTATGTGTTGTTCTTCCTGCTTTGGAGTGGGGTCCTTTTCTTCTTCTTCTTCTTCCTCATCTGATTCAGTTGGGAGGAATTTCCATCCTTTTGGTTGCTTCCTTGTTTTCTTCTTTCTTGGTGCCAGGGCATGTGTTTTGTGAGTGTCTTGTTTGGAGGCATATACGACATCTAAAAGTTGTGTTCTCGAAGTCCAAGATTTGGGTCCAGCTCTTCTTATTTTGTATCAGTTGAATGCAATCTGGTAGACCTTTACTGAGATCCACTTCCACACATATGCGTGCAAAAGTATATATTCGTTCTTCCATCCTTTGTTCATTAGTATTTATATATCAGCCTAATATGTTTCCAATGGTTTCTAGTACTTTATTGTGCCAGAAGTGTAAGGGAAGGTTATGTAGCCTTACCAAAATCGGCATCCTTGATAATCTCATGGTGTTTGCGTCAAAATATAGAAACCATGGAGGGGTGAAGAGCCCCATCGATCCACAGAACCATGGGCCTTCCTGTAAAATAATGTCACTTGCTTCTGATGATGCGAATTTTACAATGAAGAAGCCTTTGGAGCAGTGGTGTATCTAACAATTTATTGTCCAAATTTGTGAAGATCCAATGAAATAGGTCCATTGGTTTTGGCCATAAACTGTTGAATCTACATATGAGAGCTTGTGCTTCATAGATTTTGGAAAAATTGTTTGTTTCTGGAAGTTCTATGTTTAGTTATGGGACATAATTTTCTTGCTCCATAATGTATGGATTCAGAGTATTAGGTGACTTAGATGAGCTTATTGTAGCAGTTGATTTCCCTTGGAGGATGTTTTTGTATAAGAGGCCATCTTTGTTATGATCCTGATTCGGTGTTGTTCCTTTGGGTAATTTAGATCCAGTATTGCCTCATGTTCCTTAGGATTTACTTGATCCCTCTACTCCTCCCCTTAGTCTTAGATTGAGAATGATGGAAGAAGATGGAAGAATATCGTAGTCATGTATACTTAGATCATCTTGTAAGGATCTACCTACATAGATCATATTTTGGATCTGGTATGGATAACCCAATTTATTCATAATATTCAGCTTCAGGGGATGTACCTTGTCGGAGGGTTGTATCCAGATCACTAAGGATATACCTGTCGAGGTTTTTATAAATATTTGGAAAGATTCGGGAAAATCAAACCCCTTATATGCAGCGATCTGCGAAACAGGGGCAAACTCCAAACCTTGTAATCTTGGAGCAATCTGTATAATAGGTATGTTGGCCATCTCCCTTGTTGTCCCTTTGCCATAAATCGAGATCTCCTTCTCCCCATCTTTGTCACAATCCTCCACCCTTTTCTCCTAGACTTCGTGATGTGAAAATACTCAAATCTGAAGATAGTGGTACAGATCTGTCCAATCAGATGTCGACCTACTATTTTTGAGAGATCAGGCCACCAATCTATCACACGGTGTAACAAATCTGGAGTGTGGTTACTTGGCCTCAAGCAATAAGACAGATCCATCCACAGTGAGAGCTAATCGACCACAGTAGAGCCAAAGTCTACATCTAATTTCCCATGATCCGTAGAAAACGTAGACTACCTAGCTGCTTAGGAAACCCTCCCTTGCATTTTAACTCAATGTCGACGGATCTGCAAGGAGCAAACCTAGATTGCACATATACTTCCAAATTTTGCCAATGCAAGGGTCAATTTGACCTCTAGGTGATCAGATCTAGTGAGATCTGGCCTGATCCATGGACGATTTGTCGAGCTAGATAGGGGGAAATCATCCTTTTCCAATGGATTCTATCCGCCTATGGGATATCATGCCCGGGTTCATTGTGATTTTGGAAAGGCAGTAAGTTGGTGTAGTCTGTAGTGCCATTGTCAGAGCTATTATGGGGACAACGAGTTTCTGTAATGTGATCGTCCTTGAGGCCTAGATTGTTGGGTTGATGAGATGCGCCAATGCGAAGAGCAGGTTCAATAACCTTCTCCATCATATCCAAATACTCGCTTCGTTCAAGCTTAACTTTATTATCAAACAAATATCTATCTCATATCTTTAATGAAAACTAATTAAAGATATTTAGATGCATTTTCTTTCTATAGTGATATTGCCTCATAGGAGTATTATAGGTCTTCATGCAGATTGTAAATAATTTCATGTTACATCAGGATACTAAGGTAGTGATGCCTTAGGTAGCTTGTATTTACATAAAAAATAGTGTACAAAAGAATTCAAATGTTATCCATCATTAGTACCTTAGAGAACTCACATGTATGCCTCAGAATGGTTCATACAGCTGCCTTAGGAGCCTTAATGTTAGAGAGATAAAGTATGCCACAGTAATTTTGCATGGTGCTTTGCTTAGGGTGCCATAGAGACAAATTTTATGTTCCTTTAGATAATAGGCTTCTGATTTATAGGAGAGTACTTACTTATCAAAGAAGGAAAAATTCTAACAATGTCCTCTAGGGAATGATGATTCTTATGAAGATGATGAAATTCAAGTCTTCTTCCTTTGCTTTGATAGAGGGAGAGATAATTGTTGCAATAGAGACTTCAAGCTACCAACAAGGTGTGATCTTCAAATTGCCTTCCTTTCACCTTAGCTCTAATACCATGTTGAGAAATCAAGATGCTTCTAGATTAATGTAGATTTCTCTTAACTTGATAATTAATTGGGAATGTTTGTTGGCTTCTTATTAAATTTATATTATGCTCATCAAGAAATTACTAAAATGTACAAAATATGAAGATCACAAGAGACAAAAACAGAAGAAATTAGGCTTCAAGCGAGAGAAAAACCCCACAACAGGGAAAACCCAAGAAACCTCTTCATACAGATTCATATCAAAGTGAGATATCCAAGGCTTAAGGCCCGAGGCCAAGACCAATACTTCCACAAAGATGCAAGTAAACCCTCCTCCAAGACATATCCAACAATTCATAGTCAAAAAAAGTCAACACTAGTCAAATCTTTGAATTCTGGTCAATCCCTGAAATTTTGGCCCTGTAACAGCCTTAGAAAACCATAGAAGAACTCACACATGTGAACACATTTAGGGCAAAAATCAATTCATCTTCTCTCACCTTTGACTTCGTTGGTTTTTCTTCTTGTCTTGGCACATATATCAATGTACATGAGTGATTGATCTATCAGGTTGAAATTATTTGTATTTATATATGTCCAGGAGGTTGAAAAGCTACCCCTAGGGCTGTCTTCTCTAAGGAGGGTTGACTTGGTCTGTGGAGGACATTTTAGTTCCTTGACTTGATACAAAAATATGTTTTCCTTTTCTTATAAGAAGTCCAAATGGGACTGGAATCAAATATATTTCTTTGACTCATAATAGTTTTTCTTTTGGCTCGGTTGACCCAATAAGCATGAAGAACATGCTCTGACTATATATAAAATAATAATAATGAATATAATAAATACATCAATAGTACATTTGAATTACATTATGAAGACCAACACTAGTTACGTTTTCAACATGTGGAGCCTTTAGGGAAGCTGCCAAACCAAAGTTTTGGCAAACATGGGTTATAACACAATGGAGGAAGCAATGCTTATTGCCCAATGGTGGAGCCCCCCGTAACATGTAATCTCAGCAACAGGTACCCCAGACGATTCAAAATTTGTGCATAAAGAAGCGCCTGGGATAACGCAATATCGAGAGGAGTCAATAATGGTTGCAGGCATTTGATTAGGAGAGCGTTTAACAATCAAGGTCCCCACAAGACAACTCACTCTGGGAGGAATTACTCGGAAGATCAAGGCGTGACACCTAAGGTTGAGTCCCAAGATGATGTAGGGCCAAGAAACGTGGCGCAAGGAGAAGCAATGAAGAAAAGGCTTAGGACACTAAAATTTTAGCAAAAGAAATTAGTGAAAAACAAAGGCCCAGGAACCCCTTTTTCCTTCGTACCAAGGACAACATGGAAAAATAAAATGGTTATGAGTGGCAGCATTTTATTGGCTCACGATGATGTTGGCACAGGGAACACGTGGCACGTGTTTTTGGCATTTTTATTTGGTCAAGTGGGACAAATATGAGTGACACGTCTTACCTCTCAGATGGCACTAGATTACATCATTGATCTGAGCATGACATCATCTAGAACACGCCACCCTAGAAGAAACTCCCCAAAAGATTTAAAAGGAGCACTGGGAGTATGTCGCAGACAACTCACCCCACTCAGTCATTGATTAGATCTCAAATGTGGAGGTGGTTCCCGCAGGACACATAATCCTATACTAGCAACCCCATACGGACTTGAGTTTATGTAACATAGGGTGCTATGGGATGACAAAGTTCTGGGAAACTGTGGCGGTTACAAATGGAGCCAAGAAACAACAATAAAGTGCCCGATACATGTCACCCCAAAAGAGCCACCCTCAAATAAAATTAAAGTGATCAAAGGACAAAGATCTCTAGGATGACTAGGCTCTGAGACATCTTGAAGTATAGATGGAAACGTTGGGGGCCAATAACAAAAGTGCACAGAAATGTCACCCCATAAGCATTTTCAAAGGCGCACGGAGATTAAGTCAGGGGCTAAAGCACAAGCACCAAAACCTGTCTGTATGTGGAGTTTGTGATCAAGGGAAGGAAGGATTATAAAAGGAAATGATCCCTCATAGTTATAGTTCAATGGGCCTGATGGAGTAATGTTTGGAAATGTAAAGTGCTTTGGTCTATCTTTTAAGGTTAACGTATGAACGAGTCGGCAACATAATTTTGGCATATTTGGGTGTTTATCCACCAAACTAGCAGCGCTAAAAGTAATATAAAGGAGCATAAATGAGTTGGAAACTCCAACAATGACATGGACAATTTGGAAGAAAATTTAGCATACCAACTAAAATTGGTGATGCAACAAATTTAGAAAGTCTCAGCTAAAGCCTGATAAAATTCCAAAATAGCAAAATTTAGCAATTAAGCTCAATTTTCTTATCAAGCAAGTGAGTTAGAAGAATTGAACATGATATTTAGAATACTTTATAGAAGTAAGACAAAGGAAAAAATAAAGATTCATGCAAGCATAAAAGTGCAAGCTTATTAAAGTTCAATAACTAAAAACATCAATCCAAATTTATTTATAAGCATAATAAAATTTGTAAGATTGTATTTTTTGTGAGTGTGTGATATGGATTGATGTTGATGTTGTGTATGGTGGTTTTGTTCAGTGATCAAAGATTGTTGAAGGTGTTTTGATGGTGGTATGGTGTTTGTGGTGAGTGTTTGAAGAAATAATTTTAATTTTTTATGTAAGGGAACGGCATTCATGATTTGAGTTTGAAAATTGTATGAAAGATGAATCATTGAGGTCAAGTAAGTGGGAGCTTGCAAATTAGGGGTTGTATCTCCTTCCAGTAGTTACTGGTAAAAGTTAGGGGTTAGAAATACTTTTAGTGGTAGTTGATAAACTTAGGGGTTGTAGCTCTTTTCATTTGTAGTTGATAAATGAGGGAGTAGTTGCTTCCTTCTAGTTGTAGCCATATAACTTTGTAACAACATGTAGCGCTTGCCTTTGTGAAATAAATTGAAAAAATAATTTGAAGAATCTAAGTGTACTAGTTGTGCTACTCATGTTGATTCTTTCCATGCTCGTCTGAATTAATTGTTGAAGTATTCATTGGTATCCTAATATATTTTACAAGTGAAAGAAAGTTTTTAAAATTCATACAATACTAATTCACCCCTCTCTCAGCATTGTCATGGTTTCTAACAACCTACAATAGACACACCACTCCTCAAATCCTAGGGGCTTCATGGTTTCCTCTATCCTATAACGGAGTTGTGTAAGCACTTCCCAAATACTAGGATCAACTGTGTTTGAAGCCTTGGAACCATGTACTGGTATAACCAATTGATTTTGAGCTTGATGTTACCTTGAATTATTTGAATTCATTATGAGCTAATAATGCACTAGGAGGATGGTTCCCTTGGTAATTCCCTAGCACAATAAATAGTCCAAACAACAACCAAACATTGGCAAAGATTGGTACCTAGTAAAGAGGATTGACATAACCCCCCATTGTTATCAAACAATGGTACCATTATCCCACATCAAAAGCCAAAAAAATGTAAGAAAAAATAAGTATTAAGAATGTGAGATCTAATTGAAAGGACCATCCAAATGAGGGATTCTTTCCCCTTCTCATTATTGTTCGTATATTTATTGAGGTGGTAGGGATTACATGCCATGTGACAATTTTATGAGTTCTTTGATACTTGCCATGTGACAACTTAAAGGCATTAATCATACTTTGGCACTATTCACTAATCAGGGGATGGATTGTTGAGTAAATGTGCCATTAACCATAACCTCCCCTTTTTTTATTTCAACCAAATTATCCCATTTCTCTTCGCTATTATTTTCTCATAAGACATAGAGAATTTGATGTCATAAAATAAGATGATTTCTTGTCTATTTTATTTCGACAATGTGACAACCCTCCTCCCATAATTACCCAAGCTAATCGGTCCACCGAGGTAAATATGTGACGAATAGTTACTATGATATGATTCAACTTCCCAAGTATAGTTAAGGAAGTGGAATAGACAAACCAAAACCAAATTGACTTTCATTGGGAGCTACAAGACCCCCAAGGGCTAAACAACCACTCCAAGTGCCCAACCCCTAAGTTAACTTGCTTTTTAACTAAATTAAACCCCTATTCTCTCCCATGACGAGCCCTCCATGTAACTGTAACCCTCCAATGACTCCCACAACAAGGCCTCCATGTGACTGCAGACTCTTTCACTCAGTTTTGTGCCAGTGACTGTGAGATTTAAGCAAATTTTCAGGCTAGTCTCTAGACCATGGGCCCGAACTTCATAAAACTTTCTCGAAAAATGAATGACACTAAGAAAAAGTCTTTCATACAAAACTTAGATGAGAACTTGACCTAACTAGGCCTATCCATGACATACATTTCATCAAACAAATCATGAACATGTAATCTACAAGTCATAACTATATATATGATATTAGGGGTCTCATACCTATATGAGAATCGTCAATAAGGTTTTATGCCCTCTTATAATAGTTGCACATCATCTATTATGTCATTCATTCATTTACATTTCATCTACTAACCAAAACATGATGAGAGCCATAACTCAAATATGTCATTGATCATGCTTGTAACCAGCATATAACCAGACAAACAATAATAATAGAATAATCATCATAACCACATAAGAACAAGTACATTTACACATAGAACACAAGATGAAAATATCTCTTATTAACATATGCAAATCCAACCATGTCAGAGACTTCCACGTACCACTCGACCATAGATTGAGTTAGGTTCCTATACCAATAGGAGTCATAATTTTGGAATGGCTGAGATTAACCCTATAATATGTACATACCTTTGCTTTCTGCAAATGTTTTCCATATTCAACAAATTAAAAAATGTAAAGAGGGTATGTCCTAAAAAAATAATCAAAGGACAAAAAGAATAAAAAGGTCAAAAAGATGAAAATGTGAACCCCAAGAAAATAAAAATACCATGAAAGTGTGCAAGTCAAAATGCCACTACTATTTACTTTTTGTGCAAAATAAATGATTATATGCAGCTTGTAATCTTTGCTACAATCCATGATAGTCAAAATGTTTAAACTTGGCTATTTCATGTTTTAATTTCATGTCTATAGATAGCGAATAAAATCTGACCAAAGTGTTTAATCTTCGCAGATAATTAGATAGGTAGAGTAAATAAAAGGAGCTCAACTATTTAATCTGAGATGTAATAATGTTATATTTAGTTAGTTTACTATTGTAAAGAAAAAAGAAAAAAAAATTGATAAGGGTTTGCTAGCTTAAATGCACCCTAATAAAGAGAAGTAAAAATGGTAGGATGAGTAGATGGTTCAGTAGTAGAAAGGTTGTAGAATTTTGATGATTGATTAGACAAAAGTATGTGTATCATCTTTCTCATCATAAAAGTTTCAAACGTGAATGGGCACTCAAGCATGCAGATGGATATCAAAGTCAATTAGTTAATTTCCCTTATTCATTTCACCTTTTACTTAACTAATTTCCCAAAATAAAGATCAAAGTACTTAAAAACCATAAGTCAAAGAGGCTCGGAGCATTTCTCTGACTTTTGGAGGGACCAGACCCTAGGCTCAATGACTTATAGGCAATAAGTACTAAAATCCCCTCATAAACATTCATTTCCCCCCTCAGTTTATACATTTTCCCTAAATGATATTCTTTCCTAAGGTTAAATCACTTTTACCTAGGAAAAGCATTTGTTCCCCCATATAACTCAGTTTCATATCAAAAACCCACAAAAACATTATATCCTAAGTTTTTATGTGATTTTCGGAAAGCATTAAAAACATGAAAATCATATGCTTAGGATATGGTACCCCTTCCGCTCATTTGACTACGTTATTAATTTATTTATTAAATCCCTAATAAAACCCATTTCTCGTATATATATTAACTCTCGCAATAATTAATTAATCCCCCTAGTTTAATTATATAAACTAAGTTTTTCTAACCCAAACCCACTAACTAATTGATCCTCGATTAAGTTAGTTAAAATACCTAGTTAAATCCCGCCCGATGCGTTAATCCTCACCTTAATCCCTCATTAAACCAAAACCGCCAAGCTTAAACACTCGTCGGGCCCCCCCATTACCTTCCATGCAACTCCATCGCCTGACCACCACACAATATCTCCCCTCCCCATCTGACGGCCCATGTTGATTTCGGAAGGGCCCGAAATCTGAATGTTACCCGCCCGAAATGGGTTATTTTCCACTTGGCTCCCGAGGAGATGTGGTGCTCAATGAATGGAATCGGGCAGCCTCCCCCCAATACCGCCATGCACCCAAAAGCTGTGTGAAACAAACCATTTACCGCCAGCCCACTACACGCCAAAATTGCCACTGTTCACCTCGCTACGCGACAAATGGCCACTGTACACCCATACCCACCAAATTGACTTTTCGCACATAAATCCAAAAAAGCCCCATATTATTGTTTTTATCGTTTTTTCAATCAAAAACTTCCATGCACGCATCTGTGAACGTCCAAACTGTCAACCCACATACAATTGCACCCTGAAGACGCTACAAAGCTCCCAGATTGCCTTCCAGCCTGCGTGAAGCTTTTTCGACAGTTCACAGTTGCCATTCACCTAGTTCATACCCAGTTTTTTTCAAATTCCAGGTATTTAAGCCAAAATCCATTGAAAAGCCCTATCAATTTCCGAAACAGACACTAAGTTTTCTTAATTGAAATTAAAGGGAAACTCTAATAACTAAAACCCACCTGGAATTGAACCACCTTTGCCCTAAACAAAATTGACAATTTACCTCCCCCATTCTCAAATCCACAAGAGCTGAGAATGGTTGTCCCAATTGCCATGGATGTCAGACCAATTTCTACCCCTCACCTGGACTTGGACCACCTTCCCCTTGCTGATAAAGATTTCCAAATTAAGGACACCTCTGTCCTTGAATCCCCTATCAAACTATACTACCGATATAGAGACCAATACCTAAATCATGCTGATAAAATAGGTCTTTGGGAGTCTATTTTGCCCAAGTATCAATTCCCTGAGGTGCACATCTTTCCAGAAATTGTCCATTATCGCCATGCAAACTACATCCCCGGTCAAAGAGCAGTGATGTCCCCTGACCAAACTGTACTTTTCACCATCACTACTGAATCAATTAATGAAATGTTGCAACTTCAAGCAGGGCAAAATCTAACCCCTATTTCAATTGGAGACCTACTAGACAGATTCCCCAAACTTACCACTGCAAAACTTGCTGAGATGTTTCAAACCTTCATCAAGGAGGAAAAGCATATCCCAAAAGATCCTCCTCCATATGTGGCTACCATATTTTCCCCATTTGGTCAGGACATTGTAGCAATGATTTCTAGTGTCTTAGGATACACCACTAGTGAGTATATAGATGAAATCATCTTAGTCTTCATGTCCATTTTTACTCTAGGACAGCCCCCTGTTGTCATGTATGATTATGCCAAGTTCATAGCTGATAAGATGCATGACCAATTTCTTAGGATGAGTAATGAGAGAGTATTCAAGTATTCCTCAGTTTTGTACCATGTTTTTCTATATTACCAAGATGACAAGTTCCCCTTTACTCTCCAAAAGCATGATACTAAAGGTCACCCTAGGTCAGTGATTTTCTGGACTCCTTTGATCCATAAGTATGACTCACCATATCCATACACAGATTTCATAGATATTTTTGTACATCCTATAGTGACAATGCTACTAGGAATTCCTCCTCCAAGGATCAGTTCAGATATCAGGAGGATCCTGTAGCTTTCAAAATAGCATAAAGTGGGAGATTGGTATTTATACCAAAATCACATTGAAATTAGGATCTATGGATGTGATTTGGCCCCATATAAGCTACCCAGATACCTCCCAATGAGGTTATTTTCTCTGGAGTACTACAGGAAGATAATCAATTCAGATGAGGTGCATTTTATTAAAGCCAAAAAGAAGGCCTAGCTCAGAATCAAAGATCAAATAGGCCCCTTTGTGTGTAATAGCTGAGAAGCTGGAAAAGAAGCAGAGCAAATCCTTCAGAGACTTAAACTAAAATAGAGCTTCATGTGGAGATATGATCCCTTGGACTTCATCTGCAATAGAAGGCAGAAAATAAAGATGGCTCCCTACATTCATCACTGAATCCCTTAAATAGAAAAATATGCAAATCAGTTGGAATGGGTGGAGAATATTTTAGTGGACAGGGATAGCACTGAAATTGCTATTGAAAATGCTCTAATTGATCTATAGAAACGGCTTGATGAGGGTTCTTTCCTACAGGTGCCAGGAGAATCTCAAGTCCAAGGAGAATCTCAAGTCTAAGAAGAATCACATGCATAAGGAGAATCTCAGGCACAAAGTGACTCACATGTAGAAGAAGAATCCCAGGTGCAAGAAGAGTCAGAACAACCAGACCTATTAGAGGAGTTAATTCAAAAAGTTATACTAGAGCCCATCATGAGTACTCCCCCAGCCTTGCAAACTCCTCTAATTGAGGAGAAAAACCTCAAAAGAAACAAGGAAGAGGCCACTACTTCAGGCAAAGCAACCACACAGGCATATGCAGAGACCAGCCTCGTCAAAAGGCAAAGGATAAATCATGTCTTTGAACAGGCATTCACAGAAGAAATAGTTGGTGCCACCAGCACAGAAAGAGAAGGAAGCAGGCATGCCACTCCCTCTAGGGGCACACTAGAACCTTCCACATCACACACTCAAATGTTGGAAAGGATGCAGAGTGTTGAAGTGTCCTCATTCAGGATGCCAGCTGACAGAGACCATGACATCAGAGAAAGGTACAAGGACATAAAAGCCAGAAATGAGAGGCTAAAAGCCCAAACTTATGCACAATACTTAAAGATGGCACCTACCAATCAGACAAGGCTTATGTCAACCTATTATGTGAAAGAAGGCAAAATGCAGATGATATTTATGAAGCCCACCACTAAGCAACCAAGAATAGTAGCAGACTTCAAAAAGATAGACTTCGAAGTACTGGCAAAGGATATTCATCCTATTGACCAGATTGAGCTACACAAGCAGACTGGGGAGATGATTTACTACACTTTAACAGGGAAAGCCATTACAACCCACCAATTACAAAACTCTCTAAATAACATATTAGCTCAGTTCCAATTGGAGAAGGCCTCTTCATAGGCCAAATACACAAGAATCAAGTCCTTAGATGACTTAATCATTGAGTTGGGACACGATCCCAAAGATGTAAAGGCCACTGAAAAATTGATAAAGAAGAAGAATGATGACATAGTTTCTTTGAAGAAGCAACTCAAGATTCCACCATTACATCACCCACAAACAGCAGAAGTCCTGGAGACACAAAAAGGACAAGAAGAGCTTATGGACTTGGTCCTAAAGCTAAATGACCAATTGAAAGAAATAAAGAAGGAGTTAGACACATTGATTCAGTCCAAACAAAGTGACTTGGCCATCACTTCTAGGACTACTATTCCCACTATTTCTATTGCAGTTCCTTCAACATTGGCAGCATCATTGGCACCCACAACTCCACCTGCCATAGCACTGCCAATCACCACTGAATCTACTACAGCAGGTACTTCAACAGAGAAAACAACAGAGCTAGTAAAAGCCATGGAGGAGATGTCCATCCAGGCAACAGAGCTCAAAAGGCTAAAAGAGAAAGTGGAAAGCTTAGAAACTGATTGTAAGCTTGCCCAAATTCAGTAGAGAGAAGAAACACAGAAAGCCCTAAGAATGGGTGAGAAGATCAAGGTCCTAGAAAAAGATTTAACACTACAAAAGCCACTAGGACATACCAAAGAGATGCTCTGGGCCAATATCATTGACTCTGTCAATGATATTTGGCCATCAATTCAAGTTATATTTGAGCAGACTGAATTGGTGAAAGTGGCCACTGAGGCTATTCAAAAAGTAAAGGGAGAGTTGGGTGATATGCCTGAGGATGCCAATCGACTCATCCACTTCCTGAACAGCAAAAACAGACATGAGCTAAATGAGCTCGGTATAAAGGATAGGACTGAAGTCATCCTAGAAGTCAAAAATTTTCTTTCAAAAAGAAACCTTATAGTTAACTTAGAAGAAAAATGCCATAATATGCAAGTGGCCATTGACAAATTCATGGCCAAATTTCAAATTTTTAGGGATAAAGGCCTTCCCAGTCCTATGGTCATCCATGATAAACTTATGACCCAATTGGACTACACTGACATACTAAGGAAGTTGGCTAAGGAACAAGAAAGCACTTCAGGTATCAAAGTCTTGCCAATTGGGAAAGTATTGTACGATACTTTGGAGAATCTATTTTTTATAGAGCATGAGGTGAAACATTTGTTTGTTACCAAGCCTAATTTTGCCAAATACACAAAGGCAGATGAAATCTATAGAAGAATTCTCAAAGTAAAGTTACTTGAGGATGAATGGTGGGCAAAAATGACTACAAGTTACCACAATAAATCTAAAAGCAGCGAGGTGAAACAGGTTAAAGGCAGATCAACAAGGTTAAAGAGTAGCAGGTTAAAGACTATAAGTGAAAAATTAAAGATAAAAATGATTCCAACGTACAAATATCAGCCAACTTAAAGGGCTCAAATCCAACTGCAACAACCAGCACTACCACAATAAGAGGGACAACATGATGCAGTTTTCCATCTGTCCCTACCTTCATGCTTGAAGATATTTTGATTCCCTAGATTAAATCTCATATTGTTATGAGATATTTTGTAAATATTTTTTGTATAAATACTTCAAATTTCAAAGTATTTAGGGTGGATTCAAAGACATTTTTGTAGACTTTTCTCTCAAAACAGAGTCCTATTGTATCAAAACTAGATTGGCTTGCTGGATCATGGAAATAAAGCTCAAACATTTTTCAAGATTCTTATGTAAAGCGAAAATCAAATAACTATTCTCTCATGTGTATTATTATTTTTCCTTATGTGTCTTAATAATCATATGTGTTTCTATGAAATCTGAATGTTAAACTAGAAATGATATTTCATAAGTTGATTAAATGCACTCTATCTTGACTGTTTACATTCTTAACGTTTTCTGCTAAACTATCTTAGTTAGGGAATTGTTGGTTGCTCCTTAGCTTCCGTAGTTTTCCTTTTGGTCTATGTAGAAAAGGATTCTTAATTGCCCTTTGTTGATGATCACCCTATGTTCCTCATTCTAATCCCGGTCCAAGGATTCTTAAGTGCCCTTCACCTTGGTTAGAATCATTCCATCTATCAGCCCTTGAAAATTTGCCTTTTGCTTTGCTAGCCTGCCCTATGAACCTTCCCTTTAATGATCTGATCCAGTTATGTTATCCTTTTATTGACTCCATAGCTCAATGGCTTGAAGAAACTAGCTCTATCCATCTGTTCCTAGAATTCCACCACCCAACCAAAATCAAAACATTATGAACACTAAGAACTAGCCTAAAATTCCACCCAAACAAATTTAAATTATAAAGAGAGAGCCCTCTCTGGACTTAGGTTGACTAGAACTTGAGTCTAAAGATTGGTTTGTGGTTACCTCGGATTATTCCTTCTTTTGATAACTTCTAGGGAAAACTTCTGAGTGATAACAGATTGGACTAAACTTAATCTTTCTTTCAACCAATCACCTTTGTGCCATGTTATGAGCATGAATGTGGGATCTCATGGAATAAACCAAGAAACCAAACTAGGGTTTCCAGAGGTCAAACCACCTCAACCCTCAACCAGTGATTCCATCTCACGGTTGGGCATCACTAACCATCACCAGATCGGTCTCTATCCAAGTTTTCCAAGGCTCTAGAGTGTTTGTTCCAACCCAGCTTCCAAGACTAGTCACTCAACCCACAATTTTCATCGAGCTCTAGAACATTTTTCCAACCAAGGCTTCCAGGATTAGTAACTCAACCCACCAAGGGCTCTAGAGCATTTGTCCAACCAAGGCTTCTAGGACTAGTAACTCAACCCAAGTTGTTACAGGGCTTCTAAAGTGTTTGTCCAACCAAGGCTCCAAGAACTAATTACCCAACCCACATCCATAAGGAACATGAGCACCAACTATAAACAAAAGATAAAACCCACAACACCATGGCTATCCAGGAAATGGCAAGGCTAGTCAAAACCATTGTCAATCCAGGCAATCCTCCATGCCAATGACAGATCGTAACCAAATAACCACGTGCATGTGTCAGGAATGTCAAAACTAGCAAGGAAATAATACATGCAACTTAGTACTTGCAAACAAACTCCATTGTAGTTGTTGATCTTGATGTTCCCTTACACTTTCCCGCTCTTCATTTGCCTTCTTGCTCCAAATTCAAAGTATACCATAATGCTCCAAGAGTGCTCCAAGAAAACTCTAAGTGTGAAATAGTGTGTGAGAGAGAGAGTAGAGAGAGAGCTCCAAGCTAAAACTAACAAAAAACTATGAACTGATCCTTATAGGAATTTTTATCATTGAGGCCTCTATTTTCTTCATTTCCTATGAATTTCCTTCACTTTCCTCCTCACATGAAACCTATGACATTTCATCTTCCTTTTCTCCTAATTTCCATTTTTTCATAAATAAAATGCCAATAAATGCCTCATGCATTTCCAAATGCTTTGTCATTCCCTTTGCCAATTTCCATAGCCAATAATTAATCATAAGTGATCCCCGTCACTATGTTTTTTCCCAACATTCTTCCTTGGTCTTATTTTGCCTTTATTAACTTTATTACATAGATTTTTAGCCCAGGGTTGTTAAAAATCCCTCCCCCTTAAGGGAACACTATCCTTGGTGTTCAATGACACCTACAACCAGAAATGCCACTGACAACCAAACATACTTCCCATGGAGCTTTATAACTTAGCTTGTTGCAGTATTCACAGTGAACAACTTGTTGAAAAGAAAACCAAAATGAAAATGATATCGCTTATTGGAGCTTTATAACACAACTCGTTCTAGTATTTACAATGACAACCATATATAATTATGTACATATACCAAAACTCATTTGCCTCCACTGACAAATAATGAAGGATACATAGCCCGCATCTAATCAACCATCTCCCACTTAGCTTCATCGAGCCCAAAGTTCTTCCACTGCACTTTAACCTACTCGATTGTTCAGTTTCGGAGTATGAGCATATTTCTCAGCAAAATGCACCAAGGTTCTAGCTGGAATTCTCCTTTTGGTTCCACCTGCAATACAAATCAATCAATCACATGATCAACATCTTTAATTTACTTCTTAAGTAATGACACATGGAAAACATCATGGAATTTCACTGTCGGTCCTCTCAAGGATTTAGAAAGGCCTGCAATATCGAGGTGCTAGCGTCACACATGACCCAATCCTCAAGGAGCTCTTCTTGGGCTTGATGTGCAAATACACGCGTTCCCCAACTTGAAACTCCTTAAACACTTGGTGCTAATCTACATAACTTTTTTGCTTATTCTGTGTTGCCTTTAGATTCTTATTGATAACTTGCATTTCTTGTTCCATTTATGCCAACATGTTTGGTCCTATCAATACATAGTTCATTGGATCACTCCAACTGATAGGAGTATTACAACTACGCCCATAGAGTGCCTCAAACAAACTCATCATTAGTGGCTCCTAATAACCATTATTGTAAGCAAACTCAACCAGTGGAAGATACTCTTCCCACTTTCGCTATTGATGCATAACATACATTCTCAACATGTCCTCCATAATCTTTTTGACCCTCGCTATCTATCCATCTGTCTATAGATGGTATGTTGTACTGAAGGCCAACTCCATACCTAAACTTGCAAATAATTCCTTCCAAAATATGGAGGTGAACTTGGCATCCATAGCCAACACAATCTTATTTGGAACACTATGCAACTTCACTATATCTCAGTATCTTTGATGAAGACCTGGGCTACCTCACTAGTTGAATAAGTACACTTCGCTAGAATGAAGTGTGCTACCTTAGTCAATTTGTCAACCACAACCATAATAGAATCAATCTATCTAAATGTCCTCGAAAAACTTGTAATGAAATCCATTTAAATGACCTCCAATTTCCACTCTGGAATTGGAATCCGTTGTAGTAAACCACTTTGATGCTTAAACTCTAATTTTACCTATTGAGAATCCAAGCATCTCGCAATAAAATCTACCACCTCTTTCTTCAAATTCGACAAATGGTAGAACTTCTTCATATTTATCAATGTCTTTTGATATCCTAGGTGACCTGAATACGACTTAGCATGAATTTTTCTTAAGATAAGATTTTCGAGCTCATTGTTGTATGACACATAGATCTTTTCCCTAAATCTAACCAAACCACTCGTTGTGAGATGATAGTCTACATCCTGATCACATGTATCCTGCTATAACCTGTTCCTAAGCTCCCTATACCTGTCATATTGATGTCATTCCTGCAAGATCTGATCCTGTAGGTTTGTCCCGTATGAACTCATCGTTGAAATGTGATTTACCTGTACTCTTATGCTAAGAGCATATGTAACCATGTTCTCTTTCCCTTTAATGTACCTAATCTCAAATTAAAACTCATTGATCGTAGCCAACCACCTAGATTTCCTAACATTCATATTAGGTTTATCAAAAAAATATCTCAATCCACTGTGATCGCTAATCAGGATGAATCTCCTACCAAGAAGATAGTGCCTCCACATATACAATGCATGAATGATTGTTGCCAATTCAAGATCATGTGTCACATAATTCTGCTTATTCTCATTCAGTTTCCTTGATTCATATCACACTACCTATCCTTCCTACATCAACACTCCACCAAGTCCTCTCTTGCAAGAATTTGTACACACCACAAACTCTTTGTCTAGATCTGCGATCTTTAGAACTAGGGCATTTGTAAGTAATTGCTTCAACTATTCAAAACTAGCTACACATTCTTTTGTCCATTCAAATTTATTACCTTTTCACTACAAGGATGTAATAGGATAAGAAATCTATGAGAAGTTCCTGATGGAGCCCCTATAATAAACTACTAACCCCGTGAATGATCTAACCTCATCCACATTCCTAGGAGTTTCCCATTCCATGACAACTTTTATCTTTTCTGGATCTACTGCTATGCCTTCCTTGGAAACAACATGTCCCAAGTAATGTACATGTCTTAAAGAAACTGCATTTTCTATGCTTGGAATATAATTGATGCTCTCTTAGCAATATTAATATTGTTGCTAAGTGTTCAGTATGTTCTTCCTCATTCTTAGAATATATCAATATATCATCAATGAATACAATCACAAACTTGTCCATATAAGGACACAATACACTATTCATGAAGCACATAAAAGTAGCTAGAGCATTATTCAAACTGAAAGGAACTACAACAAACTCATAATGCCCATATTTGGTATGGAAAACAGTCTTGCAGATGTCCTCATATTTAATGTGTACTTGATGATATCCTTATCTCAAATAAATCTTTGAGAATATTGTTGCTCCCTTCAATTGATCAAACAAGTCATCAATCCTTGGCAACAGATACCTGTTCTTGATGGTTACCTTGTTCAATTGCCTATAATCAATGCACAATCTAATAGTACCATCCTTCTTCTTCACAAACAACATTGGTGCACCTCAAGGCAACACTTGGCCTAATGTATCCATTGTCAAGCATTTCCTTCAACTGCAACTTCAATTTTACTAACTCTGGTGTGCTCATCATGTAAGGTACCTTTGATGTTGGTGTTGCCCCTAGTACCAAGTCAATAGAAAAGTCCACTTCCCGGTGAGGCGGCACTTCAGAAATATCCGTTGGAAATACATTTTGGAATTGTTGCAAAACTGGATACTTCTTCAAGACAGATGTATCCTCAACTTCCTTTCCTTTGTCACTAGAAATATGTACTGCAAATAATACACATCCTTTTCTATGACTATTCTTTTCCTACATAGTTGTAACCATTTTGACTGATGTTTCCTTTTTCTTACCCTTCAAGATTCTCTATTCTCCCTTGTAATCCAAGCATTCAAAAGCCTTCTCATTGTTAGGGTCCTATAATTTTTATAGGAGTGCTTGATTATAGCTGATCATTATTATGTTTGAGATGTTGTAAATAATATTTCATCCTGCAAATTATTTCCAAAGAGACACCAAGTATCGGGATTTAAGGAGATTTTAGCATAACAATATTTGGATCAGATCACAATGCAAGTGTTTCATCAGAAGTGCTAAGAAGCAACTTTCCAACAGTACGTCCTGTGCTCAAATCCCATTCCTAGATTGAAATATAGGCCAGAACAATGTTTTAACTTCAAAAGCATCCTCTACGGTTTAAATTGTATTTGCATCTATCCTTTGTAAAAAACCATCTCCCCCATTATGAATATGCCATATGGTTTTAACTCTAGTTGGGACTCATATAACCTTTCCCTCATAGTTTTATTTCAGTATCCCTTCATTTGTTATAAAACCCAACTCTAGCCATTTTTCCATGTTTTATCTTAACTCTAGTCTTAATCCCAAAAATCCCTTGTATATTACTTCTATCCACCATTCCATTGTTATACCTTGGAACTTAGCCAAAGGTCCATTTGTATTAACTTTAGCTGCAAAATCCATTTATTCAAAACTTTAGCGCATCCATCAAACTATATCAAAATCCCTTTTAAAGCCTGCATTACTGCAATACGCATGTATTACGTGAAATATAAAGCATGCCCCTCACCCCTTCACCGATTGCGATAAATGGGTCCACATCATCCCGCAGCTTGCAATCGGCGATGTCACATGCATTATATATAAAGGAATACCCCATTCCCGTTTTCGATTGTGATTAATCTCGTAGCCCTATACCGCAATAACCATCCCAATTTATAATCTCGTAGTATATAATCCCACATTGGGTTACATCCCTCAAATAGTTCCGAGGGCCGATTGCGATTAAGTCCCACATCCTGGTCCCCAGCAATCGCACCACTTTAAAATCCTTTCCCCTAGCAAGGCCCTATCTCTAACTGTGATTGCGATGTGGAAAGCTTGGACGGACACGATATATTATAAAGTGTTCGTAAATGAATTATTGTGTCTGGTCCATCGGCAAAATGCTATGGAATATAGTTGAGAGCCCTTTTTCCTTATGTGATTGAAATTAGCCCCGAGGATGCGATATTTTATATATCGCAATGTTAAGGTTTTTAGGTCTGCTTTTGTTGTAAAACGAGGTAATCAGTGTTAACACCCTCTTTCTATATTGTGATTGCAATATGACAGAGGCTCGATCCTGTTGCGATTACGATAAGAAAAAAGGGCCACATGTTTAAAGTAAAATCCTTACCTTTCAACGATCCGGAGCAAGCTTGCCCAGATCAACGACAGAGGAAAATTTCGGATCCCCCTGAGCTCCATTTCAAATATTCAAGGGGGGGTCCGAACTCAAAGCTACGTATCCCCTCCTCATGATTTTGAACCCCCCCCCCCCCCCGCCCCTCCCACCCACTGATACAACATATTGCTTCCTCCCCCCACCGAAAAGTGTTTTCCCCCTACTGCTTTAAAAAATAATAATAATAATAAAATACCATTGCTCATTCAAATGGACAGACAACAAGATAAATACCATTTCTCATTCAACAGCTGCAGTCATCAAACGGAACACACTGGAATAGTGGGACAGTGAGACACACATGCTAGCAACTCAAACAACATTACTCGATTAAAGGCCCAGTCACTACCAGAATGCCTAGGAACAGCACCAGAACACAAGCAACTGATATTTTTTAGACAATTTAATCTTTTTCATACCTTTTTGTAATAAACTCTTGAATTATGTTTCAAGATATTTCTTTTAGATATTCATACTAAATCTTGATATTTTAAATCAAGATATTTTTGTAAACAAGTTATAAATACTTCATCATTTGAAGTAATAGTGGTTGGTTTTTGAACAAAAGAACACTATTATATATTGTTGAAGCATCAATCGATTTACCAGTAATACAGAAAGCTCTGTCACAGGATTCGTGTGTCAAGTTGTTGATGAAGTGCCTCTATCGTCTTGAGTGTTTATATTTCTCTGTTTATCGCACATATTTGTTTCTTAATCTAAATTATTCAATAGATAAGTAAAGGACATAATTTGTTTAAATCTACACTTTGCTTCCGACTATGAATAATTTCAATGTTTTCTTCTGATCTTTAAATATAGGATTCAGGTAACAATGCTCTATATCTAAAGTGAGTCTTAATCTGTTCTTCCTTCCCCATCTCATAAACTAAAAGAATCCATTCAATTTAGCTACCCTGCCCTATGAGATCTATCTATAGACATTGAAGTCAATCCGTACTTTATGTAACAGACTCCATAGCCCAATGGTAATTTAGTTATCAACCAACCATTCAAATACAAATCAAACCTTAAACTTCATAACTAACCTAATATTCAACACAACAAAGTTAAATCTTACAGAGAGAGTCCTCTCTGAAACTTCTAAAGTAGGTTTGTGGTTACCTTTGCGATTTTCTTCTGTAACCTCAAAAAATTACAAAGTGCTAACATTCTAGCGACCATACTGGGGAAAAACATTTCAGATTCCTCAGCAAAGCAAATCAAGATCTAGATCTGATTACTGATGGTGGATAGCGATCAGACACAAGAAGGTTGTATCATTCACTTGGCGACTCCATGTTTCAAGTATCCAAAGCTTCAAAGTTTCAGGGTGACTCCACTATTAAAGAATCAAAATTTGCAAAAAACTCATGGCGACTCCACTGCATATTGATCAGATTTCTTGCTAAACAACATGACAGAGTATATGGTAAACCCTAGATATGGTGAAGTTTTAAAATAATTCAGGGATACGTTAACATATTTTCAAATTGATGAAGCTTTTTCAATGGCCGTGCTTCATTGTTTGAAAACAAGAAAAAATTCTCCTCAAGGTAAAATTTGGTTTCTTGAGTTAATTGCTGAAAGATTTAAGAAAGGTATTTGGATTTTCAGATTCAGTCATATAGTTTCCAAGGTCCTAAACAGTTCTTAGAAATCCTTCCTTCTCCAAAAAAAGAGGAGATTGTATTGCCTTTTGATTTGCAGATTGATGAGATTCTTGTTTTCGAGCATAAGGATGAAACTAAATAGTTGGAATAAAGGTTTAACCTTGAGAATACAACTTGTAGGGTGATTTAATTGTATGTTAAATCCCTGTCATTTAATTTGTCAACCCGGGGCTTTTGTAAACTTAGAAGCAAACCAAAATATATGGAACCTCATATGAAACTATTGTAGAAAGTTTGTTTAGAATGTAAATGCATATTACAACTATAACTAAAGAAATTTGCCAAAGAAATCACATGCAAGAAAACTGAATTAGATTCTAAGGGTGAAATGAATGAATGACATGTCCTTTCTAAAAAATTATAAACTAATCTATGTACAACTATAAGAAGCAAATCTATGATAATATAGAAAGCGATAACTAACAGCTAGTGAGAAAGCAGTAAATAACAACTAGTGATTTAGTTGTCAAGCAAGAAAACTAGGATAACTAGTAAGAAAGCAGTTTAATGACAATCATATAAAATCTAGGAAAGTAAATCATGTTTACAGAAAGTAAGTCATACTTGCATAAAGGACATAACAAAAATCAAACTATGTTACAATTGTATGCAAATTGTGGTTGATGGGGATCCTTCCATTCCTCAACGAGCACACATGAACAACTATCACACCTTAAGAATCAAACAACACCCATAACTCATAATTTTGGAGAAAATGATATTATTCGTGATGAATGAACAATCATAAATCTGATGCTAATGAATAACTAATAATTGTTGGCTTCCTTTGAAGGATGCACCTCTTATTTATACATGAGTTAGGGTTATCTTCTCAATAAAGGCAAATCCCTTAAATATCTAATAGATCCATACTTGTCTCATCTTATCCCTAAATGTTAGATACAAATCTTATGACTCATAAAGATCTCCATGATCTTTCTCCTTGGAATATGGTCCACCTCTTGAGTTGAAATTCGAATTTGTGCTTGGGAGGACAAGTAAGACCCTTCTAGAACCTCCAAATAAGCCTACACATGTCACAAAACTCATAACACATATATAGGTATATGAAACTATGTTAATTTCCTAGTTTTTAATCATTAATTCACTTATAATGCATAAAATAAATAACTTTGGAAAATAAGGATTCTAACCCATATGTTTGTGAATATGATTGCTTGATGTAGGGTTTTAGGGCTAGATAGTCATGAGATGAAGATTAAATGGACATGAAATGATGGAAATATGGATGAAAATGGAAGACAATTTTGAGACTCAACATACCCCCCAACTGAAGTTGTTGCATGTCCTCATGCAACTATTGCATTGATTCATTTATCCATAAGTTCATCCTTTTGTAATGTTTTGCTTCTTTATGAGCTTTGGATTGTATGGATTTTCTTCAAACTTTGCGTTATCATATTCTCTTTTGAAAAGTGTAATATATGTGATTGCAACATATATTTTTAATGGTTGGTTCTTGTGTGACAACCGTAATTTTTTAGTATTGGTTCTTGTTGTTCGAATAATTTGAAAAATAGATGATCCAATCACAACAAAGACAAAGAAACCAAGCACAATTGGCCCCACTGGATACGAATTGCCTTTCTTTGCCGTTGTTTTAGGCACAGCTCCCCTCTTTAGGATGTTTTTCTAAAACTTGGCACTTTTCCTGTCTGCAAGGCGCCTAGATGTTGTCATTTTTTCTGTCAAGAAATTGCACCAGAAAACGTTGGTACTTCACATCTCCCTTCACTTAATTGTTTCATTGTTGTATTCACGTAGTCAATTGGAATGTTTTCAATCATGCAGGAGGTGTTATGTTCTGTACAGAAATCCAACATCTCTTGAGTTTCTTTTATTCCTCCAACTGAACTACCGCGGATCTGCAGCTCTCTCGGGATCCACATGACCTCCAACGCTTGAAACACGGTCTACTGGAATATATTCGATCGTTATCTTGACGGATCCACCTCATGTAGATCAGGTAAACCAAATCTGATCCTTCCAGCATGGCCACAACTGAAGCAATTGTGGGCTAAATTGAAAAATCATTTTTCCACGCAATCTACAAAATAAGGCTTCAAAGAACGCCGAAAATCTCTCAAATGGTTATGAATTTGAGAAAATTGCTTGTAAAGAACATAACTGACCCTGTTCTGAAGAAAACCCACGTTTTATTTTTTTGAAATTCGCTTCCAATTGGTCATAAAACGCGTTTTAAAATCATTGGTCAAAACCATTACGTATTTGGCCTATTCTCAGGTAACAAAATCAATTGCTTCTAGAAGGACTGTTATATTTGGAGATTTGGAATGTTTATTGCTAGTCAATGCGGAAATGGGAGATGGAAATGTTATCCACATGCCTTTTTCTCATTACCATAGCGAGTTTTTAACAAAATATCCTCAATCAACACATTTTTCTATGCGAAGTAAAAGAAAACCTTAGCCCAACTTTTCTCTAATCCTCTATAGTTTATGAGTTTGTGAATGAGTTTCCTATAGACAAAATTCCAGTTTGAGAACCCTTTTCTTAAGTTGTTGATTAACATGTCGTTGCTTCTCTAACTATGCTTCAAGATCTTGAGTTCTAAGTTTCCACCGTGTAGACATCATTTTGATCTATTCTTTCAGCCTTGCAATCTCTTCATCTTTTGTATACAGGTGTTTTGAAAGGCTTTCAAAATTCCTGGTAGAAACTTCATTCAAAACTTTTTGAAGTTCACATTCCTTATGGGTACTGGCTTTAGTAACTACAAAGCTTTTTTCTTGCTCTATTCTCATTATTTCTTCTTTCAACGTTCTATGAGAGACCTCTCTTGAACTAAGATCATGTTGTAGCTCTTCAAGTTATCGGCCCAATGTTATAATTCGGCTTTCTTGCTCTTCTAGTAGCTTATTCTCCTTATCTAGCTCTTTCAGTAAAGAAAAACATTGTGATTCTGTTGATTGAGTAGAAATTGCACTTGCTTCTGCCAATGCTTAAGTTTTCGTTAGCCTTGATCTTACATCTACTAACTCCTTCAAGTACCGCTCGGCAATTGAAGCAGAACATTGCAGTTGAGAATCCCTTTCCTCCAAGTTCTTTTGCAATCGATGAAGCTCGGTTTCCATTCTATTTGCTTTTGCCTTTTGTTTTATTTGGTGTGTCTGTTTTTTTTAATGTTTTTATTGTTTAGTTTATGTAGGCAATTTATTTAAAATAAGAAAAATTATTTGTTGTTGTTTTATATAATATATATATCTCAAAAAAATAAAAAAAAAAAAAAAAAAAAAAAAAAAAAAAAAAAAAAAAAAAATATACCAATAAAAAATTTGTTTTCATTTTTTAAATAAAAAGAAAATTAAATTCGATTTTAGTTATTTATTTTACTAATAAATTTTTTTTCTTTTTTCTGATCCTCAAGGTCACACAAAGTGTAAGAAGAGAGCATACTCAATATTTTCATTAATCGATTACTCTTTTTTTTTTAGATTCAAAAAATAAATGAGAAGAATCAATTTCATACCCAAAATTATCGCTCTTTAATCTTTGCTTGTTCTCCTTGTTCACAATCATTTGTTTTATTGCAAATTTTCCTGTCAAGGGTTAGTAAATGGGTGGCTCTTACTGCAAAATTGCAAATTTATCCTAGAAATCACAAAAACTTGTTTTTATTTGTTAGTCCTATTATATTAAAAAATGAACATTCTCTTAAGTATAAGAGAATTTCCAATGCATCCAATTGTGTAGCAAGTAAACTTATATCCAAGTTTGAAAAATAAACCCTAGTGAATTCTTGGACATGCTTATGAAGATTTCTTGCTAAAAATTGTAACCTAATGACTAGTTGAGACCAAATTTGAATGTGATCTTTAGGTTTTTGATCTTCTTCAATTGTCATAGCACAAAGCTCTTCAAATCTTGTATTTGCAATTGGATTTTTATTTTTATTTTTTAGTGAATGGGCTTTTTTGATTTATGGATGTTTTATTTTATTTCTATGTTTTATATATGCAAATGCAAATAAACTTAAATGAAAATGCCTAAATGCAGCTAACCCTAAATGAAAATGCTTCCTAAACAATCCTCCTAACTTAGTTATATCTAAGGTTGCTTCCCCGACAACGACGACAAAATGTAGGCCGATTTAATTGTATGTTAAATCCCTATCATTTAATTTGTCAACCCGGGGGTTTCATAAACTTAGAAGCAAACCAAAATATATGGAACCTCAGATGAAACTGATGTAGAAAGTTTGTTTAGAATGGAAATGCATATTACAACTATAACTAAAGAAAACTACAACAGAAATCATATGTAAGAAAACTGAATTAGATTCTAAGGTGAAATGAATGAATGCCATGGCCTTTCTAAAAACTTATAAACTAATCTATGAACAACTATAAGAAGCAAATCTATGATAATCTAGAAAGCGATAACTAATAGCTAGTGAGAAAGCAGTAAATAACAACTAGTGATTTAGTTGTCAAGCAAGAAAACTAGGATAACTAGTAAGAAAGCAGTTTAATGACAATCAAATCAAATCTAGGAAAGTAATCATGTTTACAGAAAGTAAGTCATACTTGCATAAAGGAAATAACAAAAATCAAACTATGTTACAATTGTATGCAAATTGTGGTTGATGGGCATCCTTCCATTCCTCAACGAGCACACATGAACAACTATTCCACCTTAAGAATCAAACAACACTCATAACTCATAATTTTGGAGAAAATGATATTATTCGTGATGAATGAACAATCATAAATCTGATGCTAATGAATAACTGATAATTGTTGGCTTCCTTTGAAGGATGCACCTCTTATTTATACATGAGTTAGGGTTATCTTCTCAATAAAGACAGATCCCTTAAATATCTAATAGATCCATACTTGTCTCATCTTATCCCTAAACGTTAGATACAAATCTTATGACTCATAAACATCTCCATGACCTTTCTCCTTGGAATATGGTCCACCTCTTGAGTTGAAATTCGAATTTGTGCTTGGGAGGACAAGTAAGACCCTTCTAGAACCTCCAAATAGGCCTACACATGTCACAAAACTCATAACACATATATAGGTATATGAAACTATGTTAATTTCCTAGTTTTTAATCATTAATTAACTTATAATGCATAAAATAAATAATTATGGAAAATAAGGATTCTAACCCACATGTTTGTGACGATGATTACTTGATGTAGGGTTTTAGGACTAGATAGTCGTGAGATGAAGATTAAATGGGCATGAAATGATGGAAATATGGATGAAAATGGAAGACAATTTTGAAACTCAACATACCCCCCAACTGATGAAATCTTCCATGCTTAATCGGTCAATGAATGCCTGCAAGGTAAACTAATTAATCATGCCTTTACTGATCTTATAGCAAACTACATGGAGGTTCTTTTCAGCTCAAGTGTTCAATCATGTTTTCATGACCAGATCCAACAACAGTTGCCATTGCACTGTACAGCTTTGATTTTATGGACAAGAAAGCAAGTTGTCCTTTTGATTGTACTAACAAGCAGTTAAGCAGTCCACTTATTCCAGAAGCTACTTGACTGGCTTCATTGGCATTTTTGTATTATTTGATTCAACATGATTTTCAGTAGTGTAAAGTAGGTAGCAGTGTGTAAATAAGCTCAGCACTCTAAGCATCTTTTTCAAGCATTATTGTCAATTTCAATTTCAGATAGCAGTAGAACTTTCAGTTCAGTGTGTATTTCAGATTTCAATTTGCAGAATGGTTTTGATTTCAGTTTAAGAGTTTCAGTCGCAGAGTTTTTATGACAAGAAAAGATTGCAAATTTGGGATTAGCCCAATGGATCAGGATACTAGTCTACGGTGTTCTTGACACTTCACTAGGAAGTTCCATCCCTCGCTAGAGCCATTGTTAGAGTCCTATAATTTTTATAGGATTGCATGATTATAGATGATCATTATTATGTTTGAGATGTTGAAAATAAGATTTCATCATGTAAATTATTTTTAAAGCGACACCAAGTATCAAGATTTAAGGAGACTTTTGCATAACAATGTTTGGATCAGATCAAAATGTAGGTATTTTCATCAGAAAGTGCTAAGAAGCAGCTTTCCAACGGTACGTCCTGTGCTCAAATCCCATTCTTGGATTGAAAGATAGGCCAGAACAAAGTTTTGACTTCAAAAGCATCCGTTGTGGTTTAAATCATGTTTGCATCTATCCTTTGTAAAAAAAAAAATCCCCCATTATGAATATGCCATATGGTCTTAACTCTAGCTGGGACCCACATAACCTTTCCCTCATAGTTTTATTTCATTATCCCTTCATTTGTTCTAAAACCGAACTCTAGCCAATTTTCCATGTTTTATCCTAACTCTAGCTTTAATCCCAAAAATCCCTTGTATATTTCTTCTATCTGCCATTCCATCGTTATACCTTAGAACTTAGCTGAAGTTCTGTTTGTATTAACTCTAGCCACAAAATCCATTTATTCAAAACTCTAGCCGCACCCATCAAACTATATCGAAATCCTTTTTAAAGCCTGCATTACTGCAATATGCATGTATTACGTGAAATATAAAGCATTCCCCTCACCCCTTCGCTGATTGTGATAACTGGGCCCGCATAATCCCACAGCTCACAATCGGTGAATGTCACATGCATTATATATAAAGGAACGCCCCATTCCCGCTACCGACTACAATTAATCCCGCAGCCCTATCCTGCAATAACCCTCCCGCTTTATAATCCCGCATTGGGTTACATCCCACAAACAATCCCGCAGGCTGATTGCGATTAATTCATGCATCCTGACCCTCAGCGATGAGTCCCGACCCCTGGCAATCGCATAACTTTAAAATCCTTCCCCCCTACAAGGCCCTACCCCGGATTGTGATTGTGATTGTGATGTGGAAAGCCTGGACGAACGTGATATAATATAAATTGTTCGTAATTGAAGTATCGCATCCAGTCCATTCGTATAACGCTATGGAATATAGTTGAGAACCCTTTTCCCTTATGTGATTTCAGTTAGCCCCGTGGATGCGATATTTTATATATCGCAGTGTTAAGGTTTTATGGTCTGCCTTTGTTGTAAAACGGGGTAAATTAGCGTTAACACCCTCTATTTGTATTGCAATTGCGATACGACAAAGGTCTGATCCTATTTCGATTGTGATAAGAAAAAAGGGTCACGTGTTTAAAGTAAAATCCTTACCTTTCAACAGCCCGAAGCAAACCTGCCCAGATCAATGGCAGAGGAAAATTTCGGACCCCCCTAAGCTCCATTTCAAATTATTCAGGGGGGGTCCGAATTCAAAGCTACGTGTCCCCTCCTCATGATTTTAGACCCCCCTCCCCCACCACTCCACCCCAAGGGGGGGGGGTGTCCACACTCAAAGCTATGTGTCCCCTCCTTGTGATTTCAGACCCGAAATCAAAGCTACGTGTCCCCTCCTCGTGATTTCGGACCCCCCTTCCCCCCAACCCACTAATACCACATACTACCTACCCCCACCCTCCGGAAACTTGTTTAACCCCTTGCCTTGATTAAAAAAAAAAAAAATCAATCAACAGAGGAAAAGAAGACAACAAGGACACATTCAACGCATTTTAATCAGAAACTAGCAAATGGACAGAGAAAAACAAGATAAATACCATTGCTCATTCAACAACTACAGTCATCAAATAGAACACACTGGAATAGTGGGAAAACGAGACACACGTGCCAACAACTCAAACAACATTACTCGATTAAAGGCCCAGTCACTACTAGAATGCCAAAAACAGCACCAGAACACAGACAACTGATATTTTTTAGACAATTTAATCTATTTTCATACCTATTTGTAAATAAAATCTTGAATTCTGTTTCAAGATAGTTCTTTTAGATATTCATACTGAATCTTGATATTTTAAATCAAGATATTTTTGTAAACAAGTTATAAATATTTCATCATTTGAAGTAATAGTGGTTGGTTTTTTAACAAAAGAACAATATTATATATTGCTAAAGCATTAGTGGATTTACCAGTAATACTGAAAGCTCTTTCATGGGATTCTTGTGTCAAGTTGTTGGTGAAGTGCCTCTATTGTATTGAGTGTTTATATTTCTATTTTTATCGCACATAATTATTTCTTAATCTAAATTATTCAATAGATAAGTAAAGGACAAAATTTGTTTAAATCTAGACTCTGCTCACGGCTACGAATAATTTGAATGTTTTCTTCTGATCTTTAAATATAGAATTTAGGTAACAATTCTTTATGTCTAAAGTGAGCCTTAATCTGTTCTTCCTTCCCCGTCTCATAAACTAAAAGAATCCATTCAGTTTGGCTACCCTTCCCTGTGAGATCGGGCTATAGACACTAAAGTCGATCTGTACTTTATGTAACAAACTCCATATCCCAATGGTAATCTAGTTATGAACCAACCATTCAAATACAAATCAAACCTTAAACTTCATAACTAGCCTAATATTCAACACATCAAAGTTAAATTTTACAGAGGGAGCCCTCTCTGAAGCTGGTAGGGCTATATCCCAGCTTCCAAAGTAGGTTTGTGGTTACCTTTGCAATTTTCTTCTGCAACCTCAGAAAATTACAGAGTGCTAACACTCATAAAAATCCACCTTGGTCCTATGAATATACAACCAGTCCATACCCAACAACATATTTTATGATCCCAATGGAAGCACATTCAAATGCGTTGACGTAGGCATACCATTCAACTCTAATGCACAAGCTCTTAAACAGTGATGAACTCTTTTCTTAATACCAGTAGCTAGTTGCACTAACCAAGACTCCGCATACACTTCTTTATTCAAACCACACTTATCCACCAGATTAGGATTAACATAGCTATAATTAGATCCAGGGTCAATCAAAATATAAACAACTTGATCACAAAGCTTACCATCCATCTCGATAATGGATGTTTGGTGATCTGCCTGCCTATTATCCAATGCTGCATAAATCCATGGAATACTTTGTCCAACATACCCCACTATATATGTGGTTTTCCACCCTAATTCTGTGGACAATATCTCCTATGATTATCCTTACCACAAGTTCAACATTGTAAAGGCTTCCTGCCATCACCCTTGTGTTGCTCCTCAGACTGAAACCCATGTCCTCTGTTAGATGCATCGAACTTCTTAGGCAGTGTTGCATTCTCTTTGTTACCTATGTCTTGAGGACTTATTCGCTTATTATCCCATTTTCCTTTATTCTTCTCATTACCCTTCCAATCCTGCTTAGTCTCATATATGCGCTTCGATTAATCATAACAATGCTTTACCTTTCCGATGGCTTCCTCCAATGATCTAGGCTCATCAAACTCAATCCTATCTTTGAATGCTACCAGCAACCCATTGATGAATCTTTGAATCTTTGCTTTCTCCTCCTTAAGATAAGGCACATACCTCAATAACTCCATGAATTTACTAGTGTACTCTTCATTAGTCATGGATCACATCTTCGGGTCATAGAGTTATTTTGCCCTATCATCATAGTATCTCTCTAATAAATACTTCTTCTTGAAAAGTCTCTTGAACCCATTCCAAGTCAAATCCTCTTCCAGAATGCCCCTAACATTCTTTACATCTTCCCACCAAATGTTTGCTTTACCTTTAAGACTAAACGTAGCTATTATAGCCTTCATGTTCTCGGATTACTTATGCAATCTGAAGAACTTATTTATCCCAAGAAATCATGCTTCTACATCTTGTGACTTCTTCATTTCTCCATCAAATGTAGGTGACTTTTCTTTCTTGAACTCATTCGAAAAATATCCCCTGACACTTCTCTTGTAGGGATGATAATGATAATGACCATGAGACATGTATGAACTAGAAATCGAGTAAAGCCCATGTCCACTGACTCATCTATCAGGTGTATCTATGAATCTTCCCTCTCTGACCCTGTCATCTCTATCTAACATGTGCCCACCATGATACCTACTACCATAAGCTCCATTAGTCTTGTCCTCCTATCCATGACTGATCTTAAGTGGTCCCTATCTCTGCAAGTCTAACAAGCTATGAAGGATGATTGCATTGACCTATGCTTGTTTCTCCTGCACTATGGCAAGTTTCTCTAGTGACTGAATGATTTGGTCATTTTGTGCTTTACAACTTCTTATTTCAACCTTCAAGCTTTTCAAAGTGTTTGTTATGTCTGGAGAGTACCCATCACCATGTTTCTCATCCGATCTATAGGGATAGTCTCGAGAACTGTAGTCTACCATTTTTTTAGTCATCTTTAATCTTCTACCTGCAATGATATCATGTCAGATAAACCAAACATAAATGTATTAACATACCTCAGTGTAGTTCAGGGAGGATGTCTCGTCTACAAGATCAACCAAGTTATATATATATATACACACACACACACCATTTTTCTAGTCATCTTTAATCTTCTACCTGCAATGATATCATGTCAGATAAACCAAACATAAACGTATTAACATACCTCAGTGTAGTTCAGGGGAGGATATCTCGTCTACAAGATCAAGCTGGTTATCTCTCTCTCTCTCTCTCTCTCTCTCTCTCTCTCTCTCTCTCTATATATATATATATATATATATATATATATATATATATATATATATATATATATAATCACATTAATAAATATCAATCATTATCCCAGTTACCATGCATGATGTCACAACTATAACACAAAATAGGTACAGTGCATGTATGACAAACATATAGACAACATGCATGCATAGACAATACATATACAACTGACATGTATTCATGACAACACACTTCAACAACAACATCATCAACTTTTATATGACAACACAATTGCAACAATGACTAATGACATGCATACATAACAAACACATAGACCACAAGCATAATGAACACATATGCAACCGACATGTATGCATGACAACACATTCCGCCCATCCAGTGCAAGTGTTGAACCATACTCTGCTACCACTTTGTAACCACTCTCCTCCCATACTTACCCAAGCTAATCGATCCACCATAGTAAATATGTCACGAAGAGTTACTACGATACAATTCAACTTCCCCAGTATAGTTAAGGAAGTGGAATTGAAAAACCAAAACCAAATTGACCTTCCTCGGGAGCTACAGGATCCCGAGGAGCTAACCAACCACTCTAGGTGCCCAACCCATGAGTCAACTTATTTTTTAACTAAACTAAACCCTTAGTCGCTCCGACAACAAGGCCTCCATGCAACTACAAACTCTTTCACTCAGTTCTATGCCAACGACTGCAAGATTTAAGCCACTTTTCAGGATAGTCTCCAAACCACTGCTCAGAACTTCATAAAACTTTCCATAACAATCAATGACACTAAGAAAAAAGCCTTTCACACAAAACTTAGACAAGAACTTGACCTAACTAAGCCTATCAATGACAGACATTTCATAATATATATATATATATATATATATATATATATATATATATATATATATATATATATATATATATATATATATATATATATATATATATATATATATATATATATATATATAATATATAATATATATATATATATATATATATATAAATAAATAAAATCATGAACATGTAATCTACATGTCATAATTACATATCTGATCATAGGGGTGTCATACTTATCTGATAATCATCAATAAGGTTTGATGCCCTCTCATAATAGTTGCATTATCATCTATTAGGTCATCCATTCATTAACATTTCATCTACTAACCAAAACATGATGAGATCCATAACTCAAATCTATCATTAACCATGCTTGTGACCAACATATAACCAGATAAACAATAATAATAGAACAATCATCATAGCCACATAATAACATGTACATTTACACATAAAACACAAGAGGAAAATAGTTCTTATTAATCTATGAAAATCCAACCAAGTCAAGGACTTCCACGTACCACCCAACCATATATTGAACTGAATCAAATCTTTCTTTAAGCCAATCACCCCCGTGCCATATGCCAAGCATGCATGTGGGATCTTATGGAATAAACCAAGAAACCAAACCGGGGCTTCTAGAGGCCAAACCGCCTCAACACTTAACCAGTGATTCCACCTCATGATCGAACATCACTAACCATCACCAGATCGATCTTTATTCAAGTTTTCCATGGCTCCAAAGTGTTTATTCCAACCTGACTTCCAAGACTAATAACTCAACCCACAACTGTTGTTGGGCTCCAAAGTGTTTATCCAACCAAGGCTTCCAGGACTAGTAACTCAACCCACCAAGGGCTCCAGAGCGTTTTTCCAACCAAGGCTTCCAGGATTAGTAACTCAACCCAAGCCGTTACAGGGCTTCCAGAACGTTTGTCTAACCAAGGCTTCAGGAACTAATAACTCAACCCATATCCATAAGGAACATGAGCACCAACTAGAAACAAAAGGTAAAACTCACAACACCATGGATATCCAGAAAATGGAATGGCTAGGCAAAACCATTGTCAACCTAGGCAATCCTCTATGTCAATGACATATCAAAACCAAATAACCACATGCATGTACCATGCATGTCAAAACTAGAAAGAAAATCATACATGCAACTTGGTACTTGCAATAAAAACCCATTGTAGTTGTTGATCCCGATGTTCCCTTGCGCTTTCCTACTCTTCCTTTTCCTTCTTGCTCCAAATCTAAAGTATGCCACAATGCTTCAAGACTGCAAAGTGTGTGTGTGAGAGAGAGTAGAGAGAGAGAGCTCCAAGCTAAAACTAACAAAAAACTATGAACTGATCCTCCAAAGCCTTTTTATCATTGAGGCCTCTATTTTCTTCATTTTCTTCATTTTCCTCCTCACATGAAACATGTGACATTTCACCTTCCTTTTCTCCTAATTTCCATTATTTTCATAAATAAAATGCCAATAAATATCTCATGCCTTTCCAAAGCCTTTTCCATTGCCTTTGTCAATTTCCATAGTCATTAATTAATCACAAGTGATCCCCCATCACTATGTTTTTTTCCCAACATTCAACTTCGAATACATGTCCAAGGACCTTGATCTTATTTTTCCTTTATTAACTTTATTACATAGATTTTTAACCTGGGGATGTTATAGAAAAATAGGCTAGAGGATTGTCTCTCAAATTTGAATCGTATACTACATGGTTGATAATATTCTTGGAGTATTCTATGACTCTAATTTATTGCATGTCAATGTATTTTGCTATTTTGAGCCCTTGCAATAGAACATATGCTTGTGCTATATTTTTGGAAGTGATACCAAGCACCCAAGCATAATAAAATTTGATTATCCCTCTAAGGTCTATGATGACCCCACTCTTGCACATACCACCCCATGTACATCTTTAGTGGGCCTAATGGTTATGAGCATGTGTTTCCTCCTAAGAGGTTACAAGTTCAAATCCAAAGGGAGATAGAGTATGTCTGCCTTTGTTGACTTTAGCAGTCAAGTCACTACGGTTAGGTGGGTCCTTTGTCCCACAAACAAAGGGTTATCATACAACAATTTGGTGTCTGGCTTGACAATTACCTTAATATTAAAAAAAAAAATAAAAAAAAATAAAAAAAATAAAAAAAATCAAAGAAATGAGTATGAAAGTTTTATTAAAAAGGAAAGTTGGGATATGGCCTAGAACCATTACATTTGTTCAAAATTACCAATATTCAGGGGTTTGAGATTGAGGATAGAGGCTTAATTCAATCCCTTAAGTGATCGCCCCATGATACAAAAATTCCAGCCTCGTTCTAGCTAAATTTTTTCTAAAAGACTCCTAAGATCTAGATACATCTACATTCCATTTTTTTACTACTTTTGATTTAATTTTGACTGGCTTCTGGATTTCCTTAATGAAATATTTTTGCCCTTCTTCCCCACTTGTATCCAACCCGCATATTCTCTTGTAACTGATTTATCACACTTCGATGGGTGAGCTTTGTTGTCTTTCGCTTATTCCTTATTTACCTGATTTGTTGAAGAATTTTATTTTCCAATTGTTTTCCTTAAGGATTTAGAGGGGGTCCAACTTTGATTGGGGTATGTTTCGCTCTCATTGTTGTTGAATTTGAAATATCCTCATACACATCTTCCTAACTAGTATTATTTCCTTCAATGAATCTTCTTTACCAATAGGTTCTTCTTGTTTTTCCTTTGCTTCTTTCTTACTCTGAATCTATTCTTCTTTATATATCGTGTACTGTTTGCTCTAAGATCCTTCCTACCATTTGGGCCTCCACTTATTTTTCTAGACTCTGTTGTTTTGAAAAAACTTTGGATATTTTTTATTGCATGCCCTATTTCATAACATGGACGACATTGACATGAAACATGTTCATAATACAACTTTTGAACCCACACATAGTATGGAGTTGTCATATTAATATTAGTAGGAAAACCATTATTGAAATCCATCTCAACACATATTTGAGTGTAAGTGATTTTATAAAAATTTTCAAATTATGGGTTATGACAATAAACTTTCCTAATGCATTACCAATGGAAGATAACATTGGGAGGTTCCAATGATGCAGGGGACGGTTCGGGAACCTTACCCAGACAGGAGTCGTGGAGATTCACGTTGTGACCATATCAAAGGTAGGAGACTAGAGTTGCATCAAAAGGCCAACACTGCCACAAAACTAGGGCCCAGATTCACAAGTATACTGCTTATCCTCGACATTATAAAAAACCACAACAAAATAACCCAAAGCCAAAGGGTAAATATTTAGATCATCAGTTAAGAGGGGTTTCCACGTATCAGAAATCCAATTGTGTAGATCAGTCACTCGCGTCCAAAACCCATTAAATCAGTTAGGCAATCCGTTTAAAAAAATAAATAAATAAATAAATCAATGTTGGAAGCATCATCTTCCAAAGGAACATTAAGAGCGAGAGCTTCTTGGACAATTGAAAGAACATATCCATATTTCAACATGGCATTATATGAAACTGAGGCTTGAGCTATCAAAAAAAAAAAATCAGTGCTAGAGGCATCCTCTTTCAAAGGAACATTAAGAGCCAAAGCTTCTTGGATAATTGAAAGAACATATCCATATTTTAGCATGGAATTATACAAAACTGAGGCTTGAGCTGTCATCCCTTCAACAAATTCCTTCTCTGAATCACTAGAATTCACCATTGATCAGAGAGTTGCAAAAACCCTAATCTTTGTTCCCCATCCTTCCTCTTATCTCTATGTCCCCTTCAAATTAGATTATTATTATTATTATTAAAATATGATTTATTTAATTGATGAAACATTTTCACATTTTTATTTTATTTTGAGTAAGTTAAAAAGTGAAGAAACCCAATCATTTTTTAGTGGAAAATTTTCCTGAATTTGATAGGCATTTTGTTGAAAGTTATAATTTCACCTAATTAATGAGAAATTTGACCATAGAACTTTGCCCAATGGATTTTAGATCATTTAAAGTGCTCCCATATCATTGAAATTAAAAAGGAAGAAGATTAGATCAATAATTGTTCTTCACTCCTTTTAGCGCACTCCTTTTTATTCTTCAGATAATAATTATAACCATTATAATGAATAGTTATAACTTTTGTTTTGTGAATTAGAAGAGTCTTTCATTAATTAGAGGAAAACTACATGTAACTTGGCTTGTCAAATTCCACAAATTGTCGTTTATCATAAAAAGGACTATAAATTTTGGCATATCAACCAAAGATACTGGTAAATCTACTAATAAACAACAAACTATCATAGATTGACAATAATAATAATTAAAACTAAGAACATTACTTATTCTTTGAAGATTCTGGATGAAAAATTGACAGTTTTTCTGGTTCAGAAGGAGGAAATGTCTCCTATATTAGTATGACTCAACCTGAGTTGACTAATTTTTCTCGATCTTCTTGGACCAAGTCTTTAATTCTCTTGCGCCCCTTTTTTTGTCCTCCTTAACCATCTTGGGCGGGTATTTGAAATATTGTGTATGAACTCCTAAACATGGATTTAAAAAAATCAAGCTAGAATTAACATTATCTGTTTGATGGTCTAGCATGGATTGTAGATCTTCTAGTAGGTCTTCAGTCTCATCCTCTTCCATTATTGGGCTAGTTGGCTCCTTTCACAAAGAATTTTGCAAATTACCTTATGGATTATTTTTCTCAAGTGTTGTTGGGGGTGGAAAAGACTTAGGAATCCTTCTAGTAGCTGACTGGCGGACTAACTGAATAACTTCTTGCTCTAGGGTCTTGTTCAAAGAAGAGAGAGACACAAACATGTTTCTAGATTTGGGATTCTAACTAGAATTTGTGGCTCCCTGAGGTATCAAATTCCTTATCCTTCGGGGGAATTTCTAAAACCTTCTTTCTCTTTATGATTTCATTGATATGTTGGTAAACCCTTTGTAATCATAGAACAATCTCTACAAATATGCCCATATTCATGACAATCCCTACATTTAAATGTGACATTTTCATAATATAATGTTTGTTTCCAAATATCATCTTGATAATAAATGCCTATTGAAGTTATAAGAGGCTATAAAATATTCATATAGACATAGATCCTTGCATATGATGCATGTCTGCCTCTTTTAGCTTCCTCAGGAAACTTGACAAAGCTACCAATGACATTGTTAATGCCTTCAAGGATTTATTCCTCCCAATATTCCTTTAGAAGATAAAAGAGTTGAACCCATACCAGGGAAACAAGGATCTCTCCCTTCTTAGGAGTGTGCTGCTCTTTCCAAAATTGAATGAAGATCCCAAAATTATAAAGTAAGGCCCTCTTTCAGAAACCCTCATTCCATCTTCCAGGATGGGAAAAATTACTATGAAAAACATTTTTGCTCCTAGCTCCATATTTATTTTCGCCTTAAGGTTCCATTTATTTTGGATCTAACCTATCAACACATTTTCAAAGGGCCATAATATGAATAACTTGAAGATGAAAGCATGATCCTGCATATATTGGACGTATTCTCCAATCTTGTTAGAATTGACCTCATAGTTTGGATCTTACACTATTTTTGGTAGACAATGCCCTTGAATTTGATTTTGCCAAAATGCTCCAATCAGTAGTTTCCCTTAGAGACCAGAATCTCCATTACCTCTAGTTGATATTTGAAAAGGGTGTGATTAATGAGTCTAGGAGGGATTGTCGACCAATCTAGTATTCCTGCGAACTCGTGAGACAATATAACTAAAGGAGGGGGTCGAGCCCCCTATTGTGGAACAAGCCATGGATGACTATACAAAAAAACGCTATGCCTAACTATTTATTAATATTAACATATACTTTGGATCTTGCACTACTTTTGGTAGGCAACATCCCTGAATTTTATTTTTCCAAAATGCTCCAAGCAGTGGTTCTCTGAGTGACCAAAATCTCCATTACCTCCAACTGAGCTTTGAAAAGGACACGAATGATGAGGAATTTGGGAGGGATTGTCAATTGATCTAGCATTCCCATGAACTCCTAAGATAATCTGACTAAAGGAGCGAGTCAATCCCCCTCCCATAAAACAAGTCATTAACGATTATATAGAAGAAACCCTGGTTGAAAACACTATCCCTAACTATTTATTAAAATTAACATTGTCTTATTTTCTTGATCTATTCTTAAATTATTTTATTTATTAATATGTAGTTATATGAACTAGCTTGAATGGCTGAGTGTTTTGAGTTTCAAGTAAAAGGGGACCCCATGTTCACTACCCTTATTGTGTGTCTAACTCATTGTTATTACAGAGATAAGCATCATATTCAACATTGATGACTTTTCATTGTATACCATCCATGAAACATAAGGAAGTTCCAAATTTTTTTCTCAAAAATTTTCTTGGAAAAAAATACATAGAGAGAGAGAGGGAGCCTAGGTCAGGGCTAACCCATCTATTGGATTAAAGATAATCTACCCACAAGTAGGATGTTATCACAAGGATTTTGCGAAACTTGATCAAACTTGGATGCCCCTTAGGATAGTTTAATTCCCCCGAAAGTGACTTCCATCCTCACCCCTGCTCATAAAATTTAAATTTAAGACTTAATAGAGACTAAACCTCACTCAAATCATTTAATATATACCTCATAAGTAATTATTATCATTATATTAATAACATATAAATAATCCTATCCATTCTTTTAAATATACCAATAATAAATTCTAATTTATTTTTGAAATACCTATTATTAAAAAAAAAAAAAAAATCACTCAAATCATTTGACATATACCTCATAAATAATTATTATGATTATAAATAATCCTATCCATTCTTTTAAATATACCAATAATAAATTCTAACTTAATTTTGAATAACTCGCATTATATATAGAAAATTACAAAGTTACTAATTCACCACAATGCTCACATTTATTATTACTATATTTCGCCACAAATCTCTATCTTGATTATTATTTTATTTCATTGATATCCCATGATTCCAAAAACTTATCATGTTTATCATTGTTCTATTTAACTTATGTTTCTTGCAACATGCGGTTACTTGAAGTGATCCTTGTTAATTGCTTTCGGTTACTTGAAGTGATCGGTTTGGAAAAGAAATCATTGGAAGAGGACATGATGACCCATATTTGAGTGATCGGTTGGTGGAAGTTTTCATTTCACTTGTATTCCGGGGTTAGCATTTTATATTTAAAAAATATATTTTTTTTGGGATGGATGTGACATTATATTTTCATTTTAATTTGATTTTGAAAAATAAAGATGATAGATGTATTCTGAGGAAGATCCACTCTTTATCAAGTGGAGATAAAGAAATTGTAATGGTCAACATGTGTTTTCATTTTCATTAAACCATGTACTAGATCCCATCTTTGTAAATTAACCAACATAACAATATTCCTACTCAATGAAGGTATGATGTAAATGGTGACCAAAAAGTTATAATGATATTTGTGAATAATATATTCTCGGTGAAACTATAATTAAAACTCTTGTAATTTTTGTGAATAATTAATTCATTTTTATATAAGAAATGTGTTAAGTGTAGGAAGTTTTTGAGGATAGATTAATTGGTAAGTATCGTGAAAATGAAATATTCTATATTAAGATATTTGAGGTTCAAATCTTCTCGAGTCACTTTTGTCTCTAGAAGGGGAATACGAAGGTATCTAGGGGTTATAGTGTAGCGGTCAGAATCGACCCCATGTCACACGAGTATGAAATGTTAAGTGTAGAATACGTAGTTTATTGAGTTGGTGTGGTAGTTAAAATAAAATGTTATCATGATAATGATGCAAGTTCATATTTCAATACTAAGTTTAGATTTCAACATATAAACTTTTATAGATTATATAATTAATTATTTAATTAATATAATTTTGATGTGATAAATATAAAATTTTATAAATTATTATTTTAATTTATAAATTAAATGTGGTGGCTAGGGTTTCGAGGTTGAGGACAATTTCTCTATGCAAGGATGGTAGCGAGGAACCATAGTGCAATTCCTTTGAAAATGGGAATCCTTCAGTTACTGTTAGTGGTCAGAGGTTGGAGGGGGAGGATATTTTTGAGGGTATGGATGAGTTGGTAGATTTTTCTCCCAATCTAGACAATATTGTCACTTTCTGGGCCAATAGGCTAGCTCAACATCATGCAGCTTCAACAAATGAGCTAGTTGGAGAGTTGTTTCTAGAAGTTGATGTAGAGATTCATAGAGAATTACTCAACATTGTGTGGGTCTCTAATGCTCCTTCGCAAAACTCCATTCTGGAACAAGCTAGGGTTTTTTTGTCAATTCCTATAGGGCCAATGCCATCATATCTAGAGTTTCCTGCCTGGGAAGGGCTCATAGTTTCGAATCCAATGGGATCTCAAGTGGAAGATTTATTTGGTGGGTTTTACGAGGCTTATTCGAATTATGACTACAAATAGTTTATATGACTATTTGATGGTCTAGGGTTTTTGCAGGATGGGGTTTCCAATGGAATAACGATGACAATATGCCTCTCTTTGGACTAGGGTTTGGTGGAAAATCAATTTGTGCCATGGGGTTTGGTTGGCAGTGAGGGTTTCCTTCAAAACTTAACAACCATTACTGAAACAGAGTAAGGGCTCGACACTGGACAACATTTTGGACATTCATCTCAAGTTGAAACCCTAGGCGGGGTTGTTGTGAACACAAACCCTCCTTCAGGTGGTAAGAAGGGTAAGAAAAGAAAGCGTATGTGCCCGAAATCTAATGAAGCAAATATCGGTTTGGGGAGGATGTAAAGATGGAGAAGTAATGGATACTTTAGAAAAAGTCGTATTCAAATGTGTTAGGGGTTTTTTTTTCTCTATCGATTCCCTTAGGGAATGGTATGAAAAAGAATGGAAAAATGAACTATTGTATTCCCCAAAATTTAGAACCCTAACTTGTGGATGGTTCTTAATAAAGTTCGAGATGACGAAGGAAAGATGTAAGCTCTTGTCCAAACCCCGAAGTGTTGATTCATCATCGGTCCTTCTGAAGAATGGCCTCCATTGTTTGACACCAAGAGAGAAAATATGGGTGATATCCCTCTTTGGCTTTGGCAGTCAGGGTTGCCTCCATAATTCTAGTCTAAGGATGTTTTTCGAAGGAGTGGGAATCGCCTAGATACATTTGTGGATGTAGAACATTCTTTTGAAGTCACGGGGAGGATGGCATTGTAAGAATTTTGGTGAATTTGGATACTTACAATGGGTTGTAACTAGATATAAATTTTAGCTACAAAGGAATAATTCACAAACAACAACTAGACTATGAGGCTATCCCTTTTGGATGTCATTGTTGTCATAACGTGGGTCATGTGTTGGAAGATTTTCCTCTCCCGTACAAATGTAGGAAAATCATGAGCTATGTTCATCAAGGTGACCAGTATAAGGAGGTGGGGTCAACTTCAATGGGGAAAAATCAAGCATCCCCTTCCTCGGGTCCTATGGCAACTGCACTAGCTTCAGAGCCAATGGTGAAATATGGAGGTCTGGTAGCGGGACAACAACCTCTTCATCAACCTGGGATTGTTGGAACACCTTCATCAGAGGTTGTGGATATGGGTACCTTTTCTATTCCTCCCTCTACTTCCTCTTTAGCAAACTCTTTATCTTGTTTGGCTATGGATGTGGGTTGTCTTTCTCAGTCTAAAAATCCTGTGCCTGAATCCCATCTAAGTAGGAAACAACCTTTAGCCCATCCCATCCCTTTATGCACCTTGTTTGTTCCCCCACTTGTCCCCTCACTAAGTCAATCATTAGACTCATCATCATTGTCCTCCTCTGGTTATTTCCTTAGGTCATCTACAAGGCAAGCCTCCTCGAGTATAGGTAGCCTAGGGCCATCTTTACCTACTGAACAAACTGGTCGGGGAAGAGGTCGAATATCTAATATTTCCCAAGCTCAATTCACAACCAACCTCAAATTGGCAGTTGGTTGTCAACAAACTATCCATGGGGCACTTAGAGAATCGTAAGCCCCTTCATTGACTCCCCATGATTTGTCTATCCTTCAATTATCGAGGTTTGGCTAGTGCCTCTCAAAAACTAGCGTTGAAGAGACTAGTAAATTTGATCATTGTGGACATCATTTTTCTACAAGAAACTTTGGACCCTAGTGAATCCATTGTTCAGATTTTTGAAAGTCTTCTTTTGGGATGGCTTTTTGTAGCCACTTATGCGAAAGGAAGGTCCAGAGGGTTAACATTAGGCATTAATATGAAAACCATCAAGATTATTGGATCGTGAAGCCTAGAACTAGTTCTGGGGAAAAATGTCTTCTCATTTGACTCGAGGATAAACCTGCTTTTTGGAACTCTCTTCTTGCTTAATATTTTATGAAAGAATCTAACTTAATGATTGGAGGTGATCTGAACTTTTCTATCTGAGAGTCACAGATATAGGGTCCTTGTGCTTACCAAGATCCTCTATCCATGTGCTTTGTTCATAAACTAGAAGAAGGCAATTTATGTGATGTGGATCTAGTCAAGAATAATCCCACCCAGAGGAAAAAAAGGACTAGAGAAGCTAGGATTGCTAGAAGAATTGATCACTTTCTCTTAGCAAAATCTTTGACTAAGCGAATACCTTTGTTTCGTTAATAGATTGGGAAGGGAGGAGAATCAGATTACCATTCAATTTTTTTAGAATTAAAAGGGGATCAAAGCAATCTGGGAAACCCCTTCAAATTTAACTTTTCCTGGATGAAAGATGCTTCCTTTCACAATTTGGTTGTTGAGAATTGTTCATATTACAATCCAATGGTTGATAGTGTGGTAGCAACCAAATTCGTCAAAAATATTAGAAGGATCAAACAAGCAACCATTATGTGGGCCTCTGATAAAAAGAAGGGGGAGGAAGAGGAGCTCAAGGTAATAGAAGAGGAGTTAGAAATATTAGAGGCTCTGGATGGAAGGGGTTACACATCTGAAGAATCCAAGTAAATGGTAATCTTGCTAGAAACTTCTAAGATAAAAATCCTAGAGGATAAGGAGGAAATACGGCATCTCAAAATCCAAGCTCTATGGCTAAAAATGAAGATGAAACTTATTAAGATTTTCTAGTAGTATGCTAAAGGAAGATAAATTCAAAACACCATTCGAGAGTTGGAAGGCCCAAAAGGTGGTAGAGTTTCATCTTTTAGAGACTTGGCTAAGCTTGGGAAAATTACTTCATAAGACTATTTGAAGCTCCCCCAGTGGCTAGAATAGTGGAAGCCATAGCCCTGGATAGGGTTTTTCCCAGATTTGGTGAAGCAGAATAAAATGAGGTTGTGATGGAACCTATAGCAGAAGCCAAATTACACAAAGTTCTTCACTAATTTCAACTAGACAAAATCCCAAGTCCACACGGTTAGACAATTGAATATTTCACAGACTTATATGATATTATTGGTCAGGACCTTTTGAAAGTTGCTAAAGAATCAAGAGTTGATGGTAGAATTCATGATTCGTTCAATGCCACCTTCATTTCTTTAATCCTGAAATCTTACTCCCCAAATTCATTTGATGATTTCAAAATATTTCGATATGCAATGTCATATATAATGCCATAGCCAAAATCATAGTGAACAACCTCAAAATGATCTTCTCAAGGAATATGTCTAAGGAAAAAATTGCTTTCCTGGAGGGACATCCGATTCATGAGACTATCAAAGTTTCGCAAGAAGGTATTCATAGCTTGAAAACTCATAAGCTAAAAGGGTTGGCTATAAAATTAGATCTCTCAAACTATTATGACGGGGTAAATTGGATTTATCTTTGTAGGTTGATGATTCACATTGGTTTTGAAGTTCCTTTTATTACTTGGGTTATGAGTTGTACATCTATTGTCTCTTTTGTTGTTCTCATCAATAGTGTGACAATCTTTTTTTTCCACACCCAGTGGGGATTGTGTCAAGGTTTCCCATTATCCCCATTACTCTTCCTACTCGTGGCTAAGTGGCTTAGCATATTATTAGTTGACACCATAAGAAGGGGAAATTTAATCGGTATAGTTGTAGCTAAGTTATGTTACATCATCCATTTGTTATTTGTTGATGACACATTATTGTTTTGTGATGGGTCTCAACAAGATGTGACATCCATTCGGGAGGTGTTTTATTTATTTCAATAAGCTACTGGTATGTGGGTTAATCAATTGAAGGAATCCATATCTTACAATGGTCTATCTAGGGAGGAATCAAGGAACGTACAACATGTCTTTCCTTTCCATTGTATGCCCATTAACGATGACCTTAAATATTTGGGATTCCGCCTAAAACCAAACGATTATCATAACGTAGATTGGTAATGGCTTATGGAAAAGATTGAAAACATGCTAAAATCCTAGAGCTTCAGATGGCTTTCACAGGCAAGCAAACTGATACTTTCTAGATCAGTTCTCAAAGTGATATCGATCTTTTGGACTTCCCTCTCATGGATTCCAAAATGCACCCTCTCCTTTGTCCAAAAAAATTGTTGCCATTATTTTTGGGCTGGTTAGAAGGAGGGAAGACTATTTGAATAGGTAAAATGGGATAGAATTTCATTGCCAAAGGCATGGGAAGGATGGGTATTAAATAACATTCATTTATTTGCAAAGGCCTTGGAATCTAAGGTGGGATGGTGTTTGATATCCACAATCAACTTATGAACATAGGTAGTGTATCAGAAGTATATTAGGTCTCGATCCATAGTGGAGTGTACCATTGCCCCTAATCCTAGCAACTAAATGGTTTGATTATATGGAAGGAAATTATACAATCTTTTTAGGTGATTGAGAGGGGTCTCGTATGGAAAGTTGGAAATGGGGAACAAGTTAGAATAGGCACAGACCCATGGGTTGGGTGTGGCCCAAACTATCGCCTCCCACCCAAGTTCATTGAATTACTACATGAAAATGGCTGACATACTTTGGCTTAGATAGTTGACGAGGCAACTGCATCTATTTAGGGTTAGGGATGGATCTCCACTCAACACCTCCATATCTCGGGAGAGTGGGCAGACCCTTGGCGAGGATTCACTTCCAGTTTAAATGCAAACCATGTATGCATCAGGGACAGGGATGATTCCCTAGTTTGGGCCGATGCCAAATAAGGTATTTACACTCCAAAATTGGGATATGTATTTCTGATTGAAGACAAGAAACCTCCAAATCTCTCTTGGTGGTGGAATAAGTTATGGAAACTCAAATGCCCAACAAAAGCACGCCTTTTCCAATGGTGCATTTTGGAGAATCAAATCCCTACTAGGGACAACCTTTCCAAGCGTGGAAGGGCCAAGCCAGTGCCCTTTGTGCAAAAATTATGTGCAGTTAGTCTATCATATTTCCTTGATCTATCTGTTTGCTATGGTTGTCTAGTCTTCTGTGAGATCTTCCTTGGGTTTTACTTCCCAATGGTAAGGTAAGTCATATTCCGCTACATAGGAATCATGGTGGAACTCTGTCCACTCAAATCAACTAAGATCTCTTATGATATTGATTTCATGGGGTATTTTGTTAGCTCGAAATGTTCATGTCTTTTTGGACAAGACTTCTAAGCTAGACAAACTAGTTGCTCAATCTTTGGATGTCTATGCTTTCATCTATGACTCTGGACCTCCTCCTTGTACACGTATCATATATGAAGAAATTATCGATTTTTCTTTCCCGTGGGCATATTTTAATGGTGCCTCTTTGGCAGATAAAAATTGTGGGGGTGAGGATGTTCTCCATATGTCTTATTGTCACTCTTTCATGATGAAATCAGCCTTGGGTCAAGGAAAAATTAATTATGCAGAGGTTATGAGTTTGAATTTACTTACGTGTTTACAATTGAAAAAGGAATTTGTTGCATTCAGATCTTTGGGGACTGATAGATAGTTTTAAATTGGTTCAACAATACAACTAGATGTCACATGCACACACTCAACCCCATCATGGAGGAGATCAATCTATTAAAGCTCTCTTTTGAAGGATTTTTTTGTTTTTTTACATTTACAAGGAAAGAAAGGGGGATTTCAATGCTTCGTCTAGGGAGGGTGCTTCATGACCTATGGGCAAATGGCATATAAATGAACACAACAATGATCAGGAACTTATGTTTCAACTATCTATATACTAAATGCACATATTAGCTTGCTTCGGTTGATTGAGATAGCACGAGGCTGGATTATAATATTTTGCTATGTATTTATTATGGATGATTTTTCTTTATGATGTATACATGGGGATGGGAGACCAAGTACGTATTGATTTTTGTCATAAACATATGTGGCTATTTTTTGTTTCATGACTTTATAGACATATACTAATGGATATTATGCATAGACATTCTTTTTGGTACATCCATAGTTGGCTAGCTTTTTCCGAGTGCTTCCATGCACATACAAAATGTAATTTTAGTTTATAATAAAGTTTATGATTTTTTCTTCAGGAAAATAAATATATGAGTGTCTGTGTGTATGTGTGTGTGTTTTATTGGGGCACTTTACAACCCAGTTTGTGGGATATGTTGTCACATAACATTACATTTAAAAATAATAAAATAATATTTACATTAACAAATTAAAAAATAGTAATAATAAAAAAATCAATGTCCACAATAAATAAAAATCTTCAATCTTGGCCTTAATTTTATATTAACTTTATACATAGAGATAAAATATTTGAAAGTTAATAATAATAATAATTATTATTATTATTTAGTACGAGGGAGAGATATAATTCCTTACTACTTAATATGGAGACAAATTACATGCAAGAATAATATTATAAATAATATTATAGACATTATATGATGTGTAATTCATTATATTTTCATGTGACATGTAATATTTAAAACAAAAATATATTAATAACAAAAAATAAATTATTTCAATGTCCATATTAAAATAACATAATTTTCTATTCAATTAAAATAAAGTAATTTAAATTAGAAATTCTCTTATATTTTTACTTTCCACTGTGATGGGGTGTGTAAGGATGTGTGATTTGTCTCATTCTTAATATGGAGTTGATATATAATATTTAATAAATATTGTTTAAAAATAAGGTGTAATTGTGTTAAGAGACGCTCTCTAGCCCGATATGGAAGATATGTTGTAATATTATGTTATGTAATGTAAACAATAAAAACAAATAACAATAATAAATTTGATTAATAATGAGGAGAACTGAGCTGTCGCTGAGCTCTGCAGCACTCCCATGAAACCCTAGCCTACCCCTCGGCGCCTCTGCGCCCTTGACCCCTCTGCTTTGCGACCCGTGGCTTTGGGCCCTCTGCATTTCCGCCGTTCCTGCGTTCTTTTTTGAGTTCTTGTGTTTTTGAGCGCTCGTCTACCGCTAGGAGGGTCTAGTAGCCAAGTTCACCCTCATGGAGGCCAAGGCCTCGCCCCAGGTGCCCCCCCCCTGGCCCTCATTTGCCGAAGCCTTCGCTCGGCTCTTGGCCGGCTTGCCGCAGAAGAAAAAGAGTGAAGCAGCCAAGTTTGTCAAGGGGTTGGAAGACATTCCTGAAATCACCCTGCTGCCAGAGACTTCGATTCAAGTCGCCCTCTCCTTGGCTGAGCGGGCTCTCATTGGCCAGTTCACCGGTTTATGGCCTTCTCCTAAGACCACTGAGACCTGGCTTAACAAGAACTGGGCTCCTCTGATCAAGAGCAGTGTCACCTCTTACTTCTTAGGACAAGGGTTTTCTCTTCGAATTCACCTAAAAGGATGACAAGGACCTGATCTTTTAAAATGGCCCCTATTTCATGGGCCCCCAGGGCCTGTACCTCAACAGATGGACGCCGGATTTCGACCCTACAGTCGATGTTCCCACGGTTGTCCTTGTATGGGTCAGACTCCCTAATCTCCCAATACATTATTGGAACTGGGACTCATTGAAACACATCGGAAACACCCTTGGGAAATTCATAGATAGGGCAAACAACAAAGATCAATATGTTGTGCCCATATCTACATAGAAGTAGATCTAGAGGTGGGTCTCCGGGAAGCCATCAAAATCAAAGTAGGAAACTGGACCCATTTGCAGAAGCTGGACTACGAGCAGTTGCCTTTCAAATGTTGAAAGTGTCATGTCTACGGTCACTTCGCCAGAGGATGCCCAACCAATGTGGAACCAGATAAGGGTAAAGAAGAAGGCTGGAACCAGGTCAAGCACGCCAGGAAAATCCAAAAGCAGGTTGGTCCAAACAGAAGAGGTCCTCAGGCCCCTCCTCAGCAATCCCCTTCTAGAATGGATCAAGAAAATAAATTCGCCCCTCTAAGCTCGCAAATAGAGGAAACACAGGAACCAGACAATCAAAAATCAACCCCTCCCTCTAAAGGTACCCCCTCTTCTCCCAAGGGGGCAAACCTTGCTGAGAGTTCCAAAGGAAACACTGTCAAAGTAGAGGAAGATGACCATGAATCGGATTGCTTGGAGGAAGAAGGGGAAACAGGAGAATCCCAAGCTTCGATAAGGAGAGCCATAAGAGGTCGTAAATCAGATCGGGAAAAAAGAGAGTAGGAAAATTTCAAAGATAAGCTCCAAGGCAGCCAACCAACCCTTGAGAAGCTACTAGCATAAAAAACAAAGATGGCAAGAAACCAGCCCCAAGGCTCCAAGGGAGCTAAACAGAAATACAAATGATGAAGATAGTCTCCTGGAACTATAGAGGTATGGGGAGCAGAATCAAAGAAGAAGCCATCAGAAGTTTAATAAGAACAGAAGCTCCTGACATACTCCTCTGTTGGATGTGTAACCTGATTATTTTCTATATTCAAAGGTATTGCCACATTGGACCCCAGTTCGTTGCCGCCCGAAAAATATTCACTGCACGGGGGTTCCAAGGGGGGGCGGCTGCAACCTTTGGGGAGCCCCCCTTGGCAGGGGGTTTCAGGGGCAGCACCCCCGAAGCTAAGAATAGATGTAAAATTGCCTTGTAAAAGTATAGTAATTTCTAGTCAATATGGGCCGTTCATTAGGGGGAGATCTGACGGTAGAAGTTATGTTTAATTTAGGGTTTTTTTGCCCTAGAAGGCAACCCCTCACTATATATGAGGGAATTGTATTG
>APFE030466331.1:69109-103851 GCA_000404065.3 Pinus taeda | reverse complement strand
GCCCCCCCGAAGCTAAGAATAGATGTAAAATTGCCTTGTAAAAGTATAGTAATTTCTAGGCAATCTGGGTCGTTCATTAGGCGGAGATTTGTCGATAGAAGTTATGTTTAATTTAGGGTCTTTTTGCCCTAGAAGGTAACCCCTCACTATATATGAGGGAATTGTATTGCGTTTATGTAGATCTGTATTCTGAGTGAGAAAGAGAGAGGAGATTGAGAGGGAAGAGGGTGTTACAGTGGATTTGATGTAGGTTGTATCTCTTCAGTTTGTTGGATAATATAAAAGAAAGGACTGGTTGTTTCTCCGTGGACGTAGCCCAAACTGGGTGAACCACATATATATGTGTCTCTCTTGTTTTATGCGTTTTTTGTGTTTATATTTCTACAATATTTTATGTGTTCCATTGCTCCGTAATATATAATTTTCGAACATCCTCATCCAGGAGACCAAACTGGAAGACTCTGTCTTCCTTCAAGCAAGTAAGAAACTCTGGAACAAATGTGAAGCGAAAGAAATCTCAGCCCGAGGGGCTTCCAGTGGGTTGGGCACTCTTTGGAATGCTAGCAAATTCTCAGTCGTTTCTAAGACCCTCAACACTCATTGGTTGTTCTTAAAATTGCAGCACTTAGACTCAAAAGAGATTATCAGTCTCTTCAACGTGTAGATCCCTGTGAACGTTGGGGAAAAAAGGCCTGCTAGGAATCCATAAGAACCCAAGTAGATCTCATTAATCTTGAGAATATCATCATAGCGGGAGATATAAACCTCACTCTCTTATCAGCAGACAAGAGAGGAGGCAGCATTTGTTCAAGATCCGTCAAGGGAATGGGTAGAGGACCTTATGCAGGACTGGGACCTGCTGGACATCAAGCCAATCTCTGGTAAGTACACTTGGACTAATAAAAGAATTGGTCCTGGCCACATTGCTGCTAGATTGGATAGTTTTTTACTTACAAAGCTCTTTTCTTCTACTTGGATTAGAGGCTAGAGTTCATATTCTCCCATGCAACACTTCTGATCATAAACCCATCAAGCTGGAACTGTGTTTCAGCTTGACCTAGGATCAATTCCCTTCAAATTTAGCTCGCTCTGGGCTAAGGAATCGAACTTCTTGCAATTAGTTAAGGGCATCTGGATGCAGCCGGTCAAAGTCGCCCCCTTTTTCATCTGGGAGGAGAAGCTCAGAAGAGTGAAAAGAGCTTTGAAAAGCTGGGCCAAAACTCTTCCCAATCTAGCAAATGAAAGGAAAAATCTCCAATGCATTCTGGAAAATCATCACCTCCAAGCTGAAACAACTGACATAACTAAAGAGATTCTAGACAAAGAAGCCCAGCTCCAGCAAAACTACTACAAGGTTTGTCTAGCAGAGGAAGAGTACTAAAGACTTAAGTCACCCAGCCTTTGGCTTAAAGTAGGGGACATGAACTCTTCCTTTTTCCATAAACAAGCTCAGGTAAGGAAATGTACCAATTCCATTTCCGAAATCAAAGATGGCACTATTATTCACAAAGACAATGCAAGCATCAAAAAAGCCGCCTCCCTTCACTTTAAAAGTTTGTATAGTGAAGATATAAATCTGGACCAAATCTCTGATATGATTGACGTGGTTCCCTCCTTGATTAATATTGAAATGAATCACCTTCTTGAAGCTAAAGTCACCAAGAATGAAGTCAAGGATGCCCTCTTCGCCATGGACCCAGACAAAGCCCCTGGTCCAGATGGATTTAGAGCTAGATTCCTCCAATCTTGCTAGCTGATTGTGGAAAAATATCTACACAAAATGGTTATTAAGTCCCAAGCTTGCCAGCAAATCAGAGGCAACACAAACTCTACTTTTCTTGCTCTCATTCCCAAAGAGAAATGAGCCAACACCTTCAACAAGTTTTGACCGATTTCACTATGTAATATTGGTTACAAACTGATTACTAAAGTCATCGCTAATAGGCTTAAGCCCATCCTCCCCAAAGTCATTCCGGAAAGCCAAGGAGGATTCATTCAAGGTAGACAGATAGTGGACAATTTCATTCTGGTCCAAGAGGCAATCCACTCAAGCCCGAGTCACAATGAAAAAGGTATGGTTGTCAAGCTCGATTTAACAAATGCTTTTGATAAAGCTAAGCATAGTTTTTTGCTGAAAGTCCTTCATAAATTTGGATTTGGTGAGAAATTTATAAATTAGATTCGGCCCTGTATTTTGGAGCCCTGGATTGCTCCATTAGTTAACGGCAAAGCTGCCAAATTTTTCAAAGCCACGAGAGGGCTCAGGTAGGGGTGCCCTCTCTCACCCCTTCTATTTGTTCTTCAAGCCTCTGTCCTCAATTTCTATTTAGACAAAAAAATGATGGATCAGGAAATTGTTGGGCTATGTATAGCAAGAGGTGTTAAAAACATAAATCATGCCCTCTTTGTGGATGACACCTTGTTATGGGAAGTTGCCTTTGTGCTTATTGCCTCCAGATTTAAAGGAGTTCTGGACGAGTTTTGCATGGTTTCAGGAAGCAGTATAAACAATGGCAAATATCATATCTATTGCTGGAACACCACTTCCAGCTTGCTTAATTCCATTTCTGGAACCTTCGACTTCGCAGCCTCCTCAAACTAGACTTCCTTCAAGTACTTAGGACTTCCTGTATTTCTTAAAATAGCCTTCAGCAGAGACTGGCTCCCTCAATTGGAGAAATTCAAGAACAAGTTGCTTGCCTGGGGCTTTTCCTGGCTCAACATTGCTGGTAAGTCTGTCCTCATTAAATCAGTCCTTAACAGTCTTCCCTTATTTCATTTTTTTGTTCTTCTCGCTCCCTCTGGCATTCTTAGAAAAATGGAGGAGATCATTCGAATTTTTTTTAGGAAGGGGGGCAAGAAAAATGAGAAAAATATTTTGTTAGTCAACTGGGAATCCATCTCCAAACTACTCTTGGAAGGAGGCTTGAACTTCAAAAATCTTGGATATCAAAATATCGCTATGGGAGCTAAGCTCATCTGGAGAATTATTGCTCCTAACCCTGGCTGGGCACAATTAGCTCTTTGGAAAAAATAATTTAATGGCAAGCACTCCCGCTGTCTAGATCATCCTCTGCCACTCCTGAATACGCCCTTCCTGAAGCTCTGTACCAAAGCCTGTCCTCTTATAAATACTCATGCCTACTGGGTCCCCGGAAATGGAAAAAGGATCAACCTTTGGATAGACAGAATTATGAACACTGAGCCATTGCGAGACTATCACTCTCTTCAAGCATTGTGTAGCTGGATGAACGATGCTGGATTGCGTTTCCTTTGGGACATTTCAGTCTGACAGGATTCACTTTGGGCTTGCTAGAAACTTGAAACGCCCCCAGATTGGTCTATGGAACGTGAGGTACTGCTCTCCAGGCTTCACATATTGGCTCCAACGCAAATGCTAAGTAGGGATTCAAGAGGTTGGGGTGTGCAGGCTGGTGGTTATTCTATTGCTCAGTGATACGCCAAGCTGTGTGAGCACCCCCACGTGGCCACGAATCCAGAGCCATGGAAAGGGATATGGCATCATCCCTCACTGCCAAAAATTGACTTCTTCAACTGGCTTTTATGCCATTCCAAAATCTTGACAGATGATAATCTTCAGAAGTGAGGCTTGCACGGCCCTTCAAGGCGCAGACTTTTCAAGGTAAACCAGGAAAGTGTTTCTCACCTGATGCTTGAATGTTCCTTTACATTGCAGATCTGGACCGAGCTGCTAGAAACTTTGAGTTCCAGCTTCGTGTTGCCTCCCTTCATTTCTGATTTTTTTTTCAAATGGCTGCAAAGGTACCCTGGTCCTCCTCCAAAAAATAAAATTATTGGAGCTACTTGGTTTATTCTCCCTAAAATTACCTACTGGCAGATTTGGCTTGAGCATAACAAAAGGATTTTCAGAAACTGCGAACAAGATGTCAAGCTAGTGGTAGTTAAAATTAAATGTCAGTTAAAAGAGTGCCTAAGAGACCATAAAGATGTTTTAAGTCTCAGCCAGCAAGATAAAAATTGGGGTTCTTCTCTCGATCTTCAGTTCCAAAAAATGGCAAAGAGTATCTCCCTCCCAAAATTATGGCAAATAAGGGCTACAACAAAAGAGTTCCAGGGATGGATTGCAAACCATCAAAGGAACTTTCTATTTTTTGATGGGGCTGCAAAGGGCAATCCTGGAAGAGCTGGTGCTGGAGGAGTCATATTGAATCCAGCTAGTTTTAGGATCCACAGCTTCGCCTGGGGTTTGGGCATCGCTTCTAGCATTCAAGTTGAGGCTTTGGCTCTTTTTCAAGGACTCAATATTTTGAAAGCGCTAAACATTAGGGAGGATAATGTTATTGGAGACTCTCAGATTATCATTAACACTATGGTGACTCATTCTAAGCCAATGGACCTAAGGCTAGCAAGGTTGATTCACAGAATTATAGACCTTGGAGACTCTTTCCAGAACTTGAATTTCTATCATGTGTTGAGAGCCAATAATAAGGAGGCGGACATTGAAGCTAACAAAGCAGCCCTTCTTACGGCTGGTGCCCTGCTAAGAGGCGGACAAGAAATATGGGAACCAATTCCTTAATTTAGAAAGTTGTCATGTTTTATTGCCTACTGTTAAATCAGTTTGTTTGTATCCAAAAGCTTGGGAAAATCTCTAAAATTGACCGCATAGTAGCAGCTAAAAAGAGATGTGAGCTAAACATAATTGTCATGGTCTTGCAAGGTTGTTCAGCTTTTCTAGATTTAGACTCACCTTTTGTAACCCGCTCTTTCGTATTAAGGCCAAGTTTCTAATATATCCACTACCCGTTTCTGTAAAAATAAATAAATAAATAAATTATTAATGTTGGTTGAACGAACAAAGATAACGTTGGATAAAAATATGATAATGAATGAAAGGAGAGCTTGGAAAACCCTCGTGGTGGCTAGGGTTTCACCCTAGTCGACTGACTAATTTCCAGATCAAGTGGTTTTTTGTAGGTTTCTGCGGCTTCTAGAACAATGGTGAAACTTGGTGACTCTGTGATGAAGTTGGTCTCTATTGCTGGTATGTCAGTTGGAAAGGCAGGTTCATATTTTGCCTCTTATAGCTCCATTTAAATTTAGGCTCTGCTCTCTTGACAATTCAAGAAATTTCTTCTCTTGATATGGATTTGTACAAGGAAGCGTGTAATAGCGAAAAGTTTTTCTTAAAGCAAGGATTGGTTTGTCAGTTCAATGGCTTTTGGCCGTGACTGACAGATCTACATAAATGGACATATGAATCTTGGAAGCCCCGTATATCAGATAACTTGAATATTTACCCCATGGCTTAGGGTTTTTTCATTGTTGTCTTTGACAACATTAAGGATAAGAAGGTTATTTGCAAATATGGTTTGTGGTTTTGGGGTAGTGCTCGTTTATTCATGCAGCCATGGTCTCCCACTTTCGATCCAGTAATGACTTCAATCTCCATGACTCCAGTCTAGGTAAGGCTTCTGAATCTCCCATTGCATTTGTGGAACATTCAAACGTTAACATTTATTGGGAACACTTTTGGAAAATTTGGTTGTCGTTGTCCATATACTAAGTATTATTATAAAATAACTTATGTCTGCATTTGTGTGGAGATGGAATTTAGGAAGGGCTTTCCTACTGAAATAAATTTGAAGGACCCAAACTATGTTTGGGTTCAAAAGTTAGATTACAAAAAAGTTTCTTACAGGTGCAGAGCATGTTTTGAAATAAGGCACATGTTTAAAAACTGCCCCAAGTGGAAAGACAATAAAGATCAGAGAAAATATTGGAGGTCAAATTGGTGGGATGGAGTGAAGCATGATTATTATACGATATATAAAGAGGAAGAGCTCCAAGAATTGAAAGACCCATAAAATAAATCTAAATAAGGCATTGTCAAAGCAACCAAAATGAGGATTAATCAGTGGAAGAAAGAATAAAAAAACATATCTGAATTTGGTAATAACAAAGACGATGCACCAAAGGTAAAACAAGGGGAAATGCAAGAGGATCCTCCAAACTCAGGAAAAGAGGAAGAGCAGCTAAATCGTGTGGAAAATAGACTACCGCAAGAGGAAAACAGGAAGATAGTTGGAGAGGTAGCCCCGTGGGCAGACCAGGTAGATGAAGAAGATCTCAAGAACTAGAACTAGAATGTTCAACCAAAATCATTAGAAAATACTGGATGGATACAAACCGAGAAGAAAGGGAAAAACGTCTCACCAAGACAAACCAGAAGTTACAACAAAATAAAACCAAAATAACGATAATTATATATTGTCGATACGTAGAATTTTTAGGAGCTTTTGGCGAGTGTACACATATAATAGTTTGTATAGAATAATGTGTTCGAGGGGGAGGAAAATAAAAAAATATTTCTTAGGAAATATTGGGCAATAGAATATGTAGATGAAAAAATTTATGTAACAGGTTCTGGTCTGCAGACTAAATCTCTTATGATATAAAACCCCATAGTTGTTCCTTTAAAAAGTAATAATTATTATTAATGTTAGCTCGATAATTAAATAAAAAATAAAAAGATATAATTGGAGAGATCAAATTATTTAAAATAAAATAAAAAATAAAAAATTATAACAAACTAATGCTTATAAATATTGTTACAATAGTTTAGGTAAAATTCATATCATAGAGTCAATTTATATTGAGTGGTTTTTGGACTCTAGGTTTTGACAACTCATGATTTTGCTAGTGGTATATATATATATATATATATTGTGGATCTGTCAAGTGCCAAGAGGGATCATATCTCTCAAGGTGTAAACCTCCTTTTTTAGTGCAAAACATGAGGAAATGATTACACCTTGAAAGATTTGATCCCTCTCGGCGCTTCACAAATCTAGAATTAAGATGGATCTAAGCTTGTGTGAATCATAAATCAAATATTTTACTATTTATGTTGAGTAAAACATTTTAACATCAACTATGAGAGAGAGAGAGAGAGAGAGAGAGAGAGAGAGAGAGAGAATGCGTTCTTATTCCATTAATATGTTCTTTCTAATTCTAGGTACTAGGGAAATTTGACATGTAATATTTAAAAAATACGTGTGTACACACACACGAAGTCCTATGGATATATGTTTTTTACTTCCAAATATAAGGAGACATGTATTAACATTTTAATGTGGAGAATGTGAATTATCGATAAAATATATTAATGTCAACTAAGTGTATATTATATTATATAAAACGAGTGGAAAAAAATAAAAAATAAAAAATAAAAAATCTTAAAGTTAAAACATTTTATTTGTGTTTTGTTCAATGTTAACTATGTACATATTATATAAAACGAGTGAAAATAAACAATTCCTTATAGTTAAAACATTTTATTATTTTTTGCTCAAAACCAACATACTTCCATCTTAACTCTAAGTCTACCAAGAGTAGAGAGGAATCAAATCACACGAGGTGCAAACATTTTCTCAAATTTTACACTAAAAAAAAAGTTTACATTTTGGGAGATTTGATCTCTCAACATTTGGTAGATCAAAATTAAAATATATCTATGCTAATTAATAATTGTGTTGTAATAAATATAAAATTTTATTTATTATATATATAAGCTATTGAATAATCATATTATTTAATATAATTAAATAAAAATTTATTCTTTATAAGGTATTATAAAATGTCAACTAATTTGTTTATTAACTTGAAAACATGTAGATTAAATTTAACTTATTAATTTTTTTTTGGTTGTATGGGATAATAATAATGAAGTAAAAATGTTATATATATAAAAGAGTACCGCATTCACAAAGTTGCAGTCATCTTTCTTTTCTATTTATTGTGAGTGTGATTTTAAATTAAAATAATTTTGAATATTCTTTGGGTTGTAGTGCTAATATCAATTGTAGCATTTTTTTGGGTACCTCATTAGGTACATTATTAGTGGGATCCTCCTTAGTCATGTGGTGGGGACTTATTGGCTTATTACATTAAGAATATATGGTAAGTATTTAATTTTAATGTTTGTTATTATTAAATAGGTTTTATTTCATAATTAGTATTAAATAAATATAATGTGGTTTTATTAAAGAAAAAATATTTGTAGTTAGCATTTAATTATGGTTAAGGTTTGTTAGCTAGTTATAAATAAGGATAGAGTTTTCTCTATAAATTATGTATTATATTGGAGCTTAGTTCATTGGGAGGTTGCCTTTTAAAAGAAGTAAGTTCTATGAAAATGATCATTGTATGGTGTGGTTTTACTTCAAAAATTTCGATTAATGAAGTACAAAAGTTTTCTTATATAACTACTTTGTGAACATTTTCATGTGCTAAGGATCATTACAAGTAGTATATGAATACTTTTATGAGCAAATGATGTTATTCTTGTTATTATCAGATTTTCTTGTGATAGGTTTCTCACTCGGCTTATTTGCCGAATCACAATCAAACTAGTACTTGTAGAAGTAGAGTAGCCATGGCATTTTAGAATTGGAGACATAATAAATAATAAAAGTTATAGTTATTTCAAGTTGGGGTTACCAAATCCTTGCAAGAACTTCTAACGGTCTTGTTATCTCTTTATTTGGAGCTTCAAAAACTTCATGGGAAATTCTTGTGATACAATTATCTCTTTGTTATTTATTATATTATTAGATTTTCTTATGGTAGATTTCCCACTCTTCCTGTTCACAATTAAAATAGTGCTTTTAGAGGTAGAATAGCCATGGCATCTTGAAATTGGGATCATGGTAGAAAATTAAAGAAGTGCCACATGTTATAATCACTTCAAGTTGGGACCTCAAAACCATCATGTGGAATGCTTGTGGTGCAATCTCTTTGTTTAAGGACTAGATTGCAATAGGAGTGATATCATTAGAAGTAAAATGGTTATGCCAATTTTAGATTGGGGTTATAATAAAGATTATGAAAAAAATATCCCAAAACTTACACCCATTTCAAGTTAAGCCTTAAAACCCTTGTGATAAATTCTTGCAACAAAATTATTGCTTTGTTTATGAACCTCATTATAGTGGGGCTAAGATCATTAGAAACACATGGGTTATGCCATTTCTATATTGGATTGTAATGACGATTCTAATCAATATTGAGGAAGTTATGGACATTTAAAATTTGTGGCCTCACAAATTTAGTGGGGCCAAATAATGAAATAATTGGAAACAGTTAGCACAATGGCAATTGTGATCCAAGATAATAAAAAGATTATGGAGATATGTGCAAATATTAAAGTGGACAATGTTGAATTTAGTAACAAAGTGGAATGTACTAGAGAATATCGTAGAGAAATATTTGTGTGTCAAGGGTGCTTAAAAGGAACGTTATACACTGTAACTTTTAGAACACATCTACTTCTAACTTCTCTTTGATAACTCTACTCCACCATGTGAAGAGAACATCATTGAGGGAAGACATAAGACAGTGATACCTTCTAGTTTCTAATCCATATGGGATCATTATATTATTTTTCATCCATCTTGATGCTTTTAGGGTGGAAAAACCAGAAAAATCAATTTACAGGAGTAGTTTTAGCGACAAGAACCAGTTTGGAGAATTGGGTTCAAAAACCTTTAGGGTCCATTTAAGGTTGTAAATGATTTTTTTTTGGGTGTAAAACTTTCCTTCTTAAATGTGGCACCCCCTAGTGTTATTCTACACTAAAAGACCTTTCCAATGGTGCAAGAATCATGTCAATCAGAGTTTGTATGCAAAATTTATGCCTCCCGGAAGTTGATCTATCATGATTGTCCGCCATAATTTGAGAGGATGCTATGTCAACCCCTATTATTCATGGAAAAAGGTTGAATGGGTCAAATTTAACCATTAATTGACTACTAAGTTGTGTTATAATCGAGCCACTAGTGTAAGTTTTAACCCTGTACAATAAATTGTTACAAATTATTCTTAACAAATTAGAAAGATGCAATGGAAACACACACATTAACACATAGATTTTACCCTGGAAACCCAAACCAAGAAAAAAAGAAATATTTGTCAATATATTATTCTCTACAATAGCGCAAGATTATATATATATGAAACACATGGGTTATCCCATTTCTAGATTGAATTGTAGTGACGATTCTAATCAATATTAAGGAAGTTATGGACATTTAAAATTTGTAGCCTCGCAACTTTAGTGGGACCAAAGAATGAAATAATTGGAAACAATTAGCATAATGGCAACTGTGATCCAAGATAATAAAATGATTATGGAGATATGTGAAAATATTAAAGTGGACAACATTGAATTTAGCAACAAAGTGGAATGTACTAGAGAATATCGTAGAGAAATATTTGTGTGACAAGGATGCTTAAAAGGAATGTTATACACTATAACTTTTAAAATACATCCACTTCTAACTTCTCTTTGATGACTCTACTCCACCATGTGAAGAGAACACCATTGAGCGAAGACATAAGACAATGATACATTCTAGTTTCTAATATATATGGGATCATTATATTATTTTCCATCCATCTTGATGCTTTTATGGTGGAAAAATAAGAAAAATCAACTTACATGAGTAGTTTTAGCGACAAGAACCAGTTTAGAGAATTGGGTTCAAAAACCTTCGGGGTCCATTTAAGGCTGTAAATGATTTTTTTGGGTGTGAGACTTTCCTTCTTAATTGTGGCACCCCATAGTGCTATTCTACACTCAAATACCTTTCCAATGGTGCAAGAATCATGTCAATCAGAGTTTGGATGCAAAATTTATGCCTCCCGGAAGTTGATCTATCATGATTGCTCACCATAATTTGAGAGGATGCCATGTCAACCCCTATTATTCATGGAAAAAGGCTAAATGGGTCAAATTTAATCACTAATTGACTACTAAGTTGTGTTATAATCAGGCCACTAGTGTAAGTTTTAACCATGTACAATAAATTGTTACAAACTATTCTTAACAAATTAAAAAGATGCAATGGAAAACACACATTAACACATATATTTTGCCCTGGAAACCCAAACCAAGAAAAAACTATAATTTTTTTTTCAATATATTCTTCTTTACAATATTACAACACTATATATATATATATATATATATATATATATATATAATATTATATATATCACAACATCCATGAACCGCCAATCCATTTACCCTAGATTAGAATACAACTGCAGTTTCTTTATCGAAACTATAAAATCATGGGCTTTAAACCACCATGCACCATAAAACCACTTAAGGCAAAAACCATGTGCTGAAAATTGGCAAAAATCGATGCAAAAAACCACCCACATTTTTTTTTCAAGTGTGCTTCCTGGAACCCCTATATAGGGAGGTTTCTGCCCCTACAAATTCTTCGAGCAGGGGGGGTTTCACCCCATTGCACTTAATGCAATGTATAGTGAAAGGTTATATTTCTGGATTTATTAATTTATTATTTTCTTTGCTTATGCATGCAATAGATAAAATGTGGAAAATAATGAACAATGAAAAACAAACATACACCAATCACAGTGAACACCAAATATGACATAGGAAACCCTTTCAAGAGAAAAATTAGTTGGAAGGTGAGGTCGCTTTGATCTCTCTTTCTTCAAATGGAAATGATGCAAATTCAAAGGAGTGAGACATGTGGTCCATGGGCTACTACATAACACAAACCCTCTTTATTCTTCCTTCTCTTTATCCACTCTCAACTACTCTGTTATACTATGAAACAAAATGCACTTTAATATAATGGAACTGCTTTTCCTCCTAGTTGTTGGGTATGTGTTATATTCTTTGCATGACTACCCTTGGATAATTTTTTTCATTAGATTAAGTGTAATGAATGATTTAGCAGAATATCTACATTGTTTTATGAATTAGTTTATAATATGAATTTTCTACAATGGTAGTGTCTAATATAAACCTATCCTTTTATTACTATCCATGTGATATTTTACTACGGATGATTTTACTTAGTTAGATCCACGTGACTTGGTGGGCATTTGGATCATAGTACATGGCCATTTGTCGAGCTCAATTTCCATAAATTGGAAGTCAACATATTATTATATTATTATCATATTTTATTGTTGTGGATTTATCTGTTAGTCTATTCACCAAATCACAATCAAAGTAGTGCTATTAGAAGTAGAGTGGCCATGGCATTCTATAACTAATATCATAATAAATAATTAAAGAAGCTTCACATAACTTATACCCATTTCAAGTGAGGGCCTCAAAATCCTCATGGGAAAATCTTGCAATGTAATTGTCTCTTTGTTTGGGGCTTCATAACCCTCATGGGAAATTTTTGTAGTGTAATTGTCTCTTTGTTATTTATTTATTTTATTATTATATTTAGATTTTCCTATGGCAAGTTTCTTGCCTTTCTTATTCACTAAACCACAATCAAACTAATGTTATTAGAAGCAAAGTGGTTGTGGCATTTTAGAATTGGGGTCATATTAAAGAATCAAATAAGTATACAAAAAAACATACCCATTGGACCTTAAAACTCTCAAGGGAATTTTTTATAGTGTGGTTATCTCTTTATTTGGTATCTAGATTTCAATAGGACCATCTCCATTAGAAGCAGGAGTGGTGGTGTCATTTCTAGATTGAGACTATAGTAAATATTTTGAGAAATATCACAAAAGTTACACCCATGTTGACTTGGGGCCTTAAAACCCTTGCAAAAATTCTTGCAACATGCCCATCTCTTTATTTATGAACATCATTGTAGTAAGACCAACATCATTTTTTTGTAAATTAAAAATCTTTATTACTGCAAAACGCTTCCAAAACATAGTACATTGTCAAACCATGCAATGCTCACTCTTTGTTCTTTGACGCTCGTTTCTTTCTGTCTTAAAGGAGATCAAGGATATCACACTAAAAAAACAAAAACAAACATTTTGTTTATAATCTAATAGTATAAAACATATCATGAGACCAAAACAACTAACAAACATGCAAATAGTTAAGAATCCAACGAGGAGATATGATTTGGGTCCTTTGCAATCGAACCGGGAGGAGCAAGAGGACCATAATCGCATTGAAGATGGCTTTCTATATGAGCCAATATTACATCTAGTCTATCCATGTAGAAATGATGGTTTCTCAGAGTTCTCTTAATGTCTTCCAATGTGGTAAAAGCGTTATTTATTTCCACCTACTTGTCTTTCAATACCATGTCAAGTAGAGTTTTCATTTTCCAATGTAATGCAATAGAGCTCAGATGTTGCTTCCTTCATCCCCTAGTGTGACAAGGTTATGGAACCTAGCTAGAGACCTCTTCTAAGATCTCAAAATTAGAATGTGCTTATCAATCAACACCCACCACAATTTCCAAATTTCAGATTCGCCCCCTAGTCTTAGGGACCATAGTGAAGAAGGCCTCAACTGCTTCCTGTGCAAATAAACAAGCCATGTGTTGGCCCTGAGGATCTTTGCCACCGCCTCCCCTCCTACTGCACATATGTTGTCTTGGTGGCATGACACGCAAGAGAAGCACACTAGCAAGACCAACATCATTAGAAACAAAATGGCTATGTCATTTCTAGATTGGGTTATAATTTAATTAATCTAAAGGAAGTTAATGCCATTTAAAATGAATCCTAGTCAAACTATGATCTGTAAATTGTCGTGGATATTCCAATGGATAATTCATCACAACATATGTCATATAAATAGAATTAAATCTATAACATGAGGGTTAATTTCCTTAGATTCCATATTTATTAATTACTATCTTATGCTTATGCATGTAATACATAAAATGCGGAAAATAAAGAACAATGAAATACAATCACACACCGACCACAATGAGCACAAGATATGATCTAGGAAACAATTATGTGAGAAAACCCCACTTGAAGGTGCAACTACTCTGTGCTCTCTTTCTTTGGAATGAAAATAATGCAAGTACAACTTGGCAAAGGTACTCTCCATGGACTTGCATGAGACATGTGGCTTGATAGGCCACTATCAGACATTAAACTTGCTTTGTTATGCTTTCTCACTCCCACTCCCTATTTCACTATTCTACTACGGAAAAAGACACAATCGAAATGAATGGAACCCCTTTTCCTCCTAGTGGCCCAATTATAACATAGATTGATAGCTAACTAGGGGTCATCCTTCAACTCTCAACTAGAGTTAGAAACTTGAACCTTCTAGAGTCTTCTTCATAATCCCCATGTGGGTATCCCCTTTCCCATGAGTAATGAAGGCTAACGTGGTAACCTCTTATGTCATGGTGGTCAAACATTGTATGTTGATTTCCGGGAAGCATAAATTTTGCACACAAACTTTGATTGACACAATTCTTGCACCATTGCAAAGGTCTTTGAGTGTTGACACAGTGTTTGTACTACCAAAAAACATCATCTAAGGCCTTAAATGGCCCTAAGAAGTTTCATACCTCAATTCTCCAAACTGTGTCTCGTTGATGAAAATGCTCCTACAAGCCAGTTCCTCCATATTTTTCGCTTTGAAAGCGTCGAAATAGATGAAAATTATATAATGATCTAATCTGGATCAAACTAGATAATGACATTATTGGAAACAATTAGGATAATGTCAACCATGATCCAATATAATAATAAAATTCTATGGATCTATGCAAATATTAAAGTGGACAAAGTTAGATTTAACATAAAATGAAATGCACTAGAAAATGTGGCAGATAAATATTTGCATGGTATTATTTCAAAGATGCTTAGAAGCAATGGTACATGAGCAATTATAATGTTGGAAGAAGGGAACTACTTCTAGCTTATCTTTAATGACTCTATTCCACCATGTGAAGAGAACATCATTGATGGAAGACATGAATTAGTGACATTTGCTATTTTATAATATGAGTCTTCTATAAGGTAGTGTCGAATCTAAAGCTACCCTTTTATGGCTATACGTAGGATATTCTTTTTATGGATGGATTTATCTATTAGGATCCACATGACTTGGTGGTCATTTGGAGCATAGTACCTAGACATTTTCAAGCTCAATTATCATTAGTTGGGAGTCAACATGAGCACTTGGATAAGGATCTAGGTTTCTTTATGAGCTTTTTGGGCTATTTAAAAGTTGAGGCCATCACTTGCACATGAAACCTTGGTTTCCTTTACTACTTTAGTGTTGTGATCAACCACTATACATGAGAACTTGGATTATGATTATACATATTGGTAAAAGTGTCAAGGATAATCTTTCTCAAAGGGGAATAGAATGGTGGGAACTCCCCCATGGTGTGATATGGGCCCATGGACTCATTAGAGTTAGGAATAGGATCAATATGGTGGTCATTTAATGTGACTAGAATAGGTTCACAATGTTAGTTATTATTAAATAAGACCCATTAGATAGTTTACATTGAATAACGTGGCCTCACTAAATATGATTCACTATGTAGTCAATAATTGGTTATGCAAATGACTTTTCTTTCCTAAATTTGCAACGACTCACCTTAAATAGTCTACACATTGAAATCACTATTATTTTAGACTTTGCCACAATCTTAGCCTTCTATTCCAACTCCTTCAACATCCACCTCTAAGCAACATGTGAGATATTATAATATCCTCCTTGGATGTTGGTACTATATGTCAAAAAAGAATATTGCACACTCCATTATAATGACAATTGTCATTATGTAACAATTTGGAAGAGTTAAAGAGCTTAGTTGACACAATAATCTAGAATTTAGGCATTACATAACGTTTGGATTCATTCTATTTCCATATACATTCAAAATCAAAGTTATTTATCAAATCAATTAAATCACCCATTTTGATTGCCTTAGTTAGATTCAAGTGAAAAAAATACCTTTAATATAATTAATTTGCTATCAACACTACAATTGTAAATTTTGATCAAACCTACACATAAAATCATACCAAAAACATTAAAAATAAAACGTTTTAGTTAATAAATCCAAAATAATGCAAAAAAAACTCCAACCTTAAAAACTTAAAAAAATTATAAAATAAGGTTAACTCTAAACCATAAATAGAAAAAAACAAAACACAACACTACACTATGTATGAGACCATATATATATATATATAACATTAAAGCTTTGAATAAAATATGATTAAGAGATTGAAAAAAATTGTATGCTACCAAAAGCTTCTACAAGAGTTAACATAATGTATATAATACCAAGAATGAGTTGGCCTTTTCCATAACAAATGTTTAGTGAATATTGACATTCCAAGCTACAACCATGCACATAGAATGTTGGGATGTGCTTATAGCGGTAGAACTTTGGCACATAAGTTCAAAAGCTAGACATATGTTGTGTTGTCTACACCAAATGATTGCCTTTAAAAGGAGCTAGGCATATGTTGTGTTATTTGCACCAAATGCTTGCCTTAAACCTTGTTAAGGTGTTTTTTCTTAGACATGCCTTTGACTCCAATTTCTTAGTATGGGATAAGGATTAGCACAAATGACAAAGGGGTTGAGCTGGCTTATCACATATATAATTATTGAAATGCCACATGTATGTAAGTTAAGAAAACAAACTATATGCCACTCGAAAAGACAAATAACCTAAGAGTGAAAAGAGATAGTTAAACAAGGAAAAGAAAATACATTAATATAGCTTAAGCACTAGCTTGACTACACCCTTGCACACATGTTCCAAAAAGACATTGATGTAATTCCTGTGCTCCTACCCACAACCCAACAGTGACAACTATGACTAGTTTTACTATATGAATTCCATTTTATAAAGTGGGAACTTTGATAGGGCACATGTCATTCCAAAAGTTGATGCAACCTTTTCTTTTTGGTGGGGTCCTTGAGTGTGAATAGCTTTTTGATGCCACCAAATATGCACTATTATTGTATTGTCTATTAATACTTATTTATGTGGACCACTTAACTAACACTTACCACTTACCATTCAATTGGACCAACACACATGATATGGGCATATGATCCCATGGAGATAAGTCCATGTTCTTGGGATAATAGAAAACAAGAGTTATAAGCAATATCAAACATTTATGTATAAACAATTCAGAGTTTAATTTTTATTGGGGATTATAATGAAGAGAATGGAGAGTCCCTTAAGTTTAATGATTCAAAAAGTATAAGTAGTTGAGGGGACCTTTTAAAACCATATCGTATTGATAATATTTATGAACCTTTGAAATCAAAAGCGTATGTCATTATTGCTTTTGATTTTTTTGAAATTTTGTATTGCAATTCACATCTATATGAATTATAGAATAAGTCTAACAACTTTAAGCATGCTTGGCTGATTTGATAAACGCGGAGTTTGAAAATTGACTCTTAGATAGGGCTCTTATGACAATGACATGTGACAATGAACATTGTTTACTAGTGTTATAAGGTGTTTATATCAACATTGTTTATAAGTGTTTCCATATATTGGATATTTCTTTTGGGTGGTATAAATTAAAAGAAGATTTGGAATATAAAATATATTAGATATGCATAGGAAAGGAGTTTGAGATATATTAATTATTTTTTAATTAAATGTAGATGTTATATTTTTATTGAAAAAGAGTTGGTTTCAAAAGATATAGAGAGAATATAGTTATTTTAAAGCAAACAATGAAGTCACTAATAAGGTGGTCGATGATAAGTGTAAGTATTTCAAATCAATTAATATTCCATGTGGGATGTACAAATATGTATTTTTGTGTCCGTGATGTACAAATATGTATTTTTAGGTATGGATAGGATTTGAGAATTTATCTTCACACACTTTTTTCTATATGTTTTTTTGTTTGTCAAGTTGTCTGTAATCTTCCAGACTTGACCTGTGGTTTGAGCAACCACGACTCAAGGGCATCTAAGTTGTCAAAGTCACTGGGGTTGCACTAGGCCTGGGCCACACCAACCTTTAGGTGACTGGATTTTTTAGCATGTCTCCTCTCCCTAGCACAAGGCACAACCACCCCTCGTGAGGTTTGATCCTGAGTCGTCCTACTAACGATGCCCATCCTTAGCCGGTTGTGCTAATGAGACTTGACTTTTATAAATATTTTTTTGTTTTTACCATATTATTAGTTATCTCATTTATAATACTTTCTCATTGAGTTGAGAGACTCATTCTACAACCTAGTATGAGGGGATGTGTAAGGTTGTCCGTTCGTCCGTGCCCCTTTAAAATAAAAAAATAAAATAAAAATTATGTTCTATATAGAAAAATAATGTCGGCTATAATTAAAAAAAATGAATATACTGTAAAGTAATTAGAAATAAAAAAATGTGTGAATCAGATGTTTAAATCTTATACTTTTAAAAAATATTTCAACAAAAGATTTAAATAAACTATTTGAAGATCTATGTTAACTAATTTATATCTATATATAGAAAAAAAGATAAATTTTTATGGTTAAAATTTTTATTTGGTCTTATATATAATCTATTTAGCATTCAAAAATACAATTTAAATATTGAAAAATAGCACATTGTATTTTGTACTTTGAAAAAAGTTGCACAACTCTAAAAAAATTGTCCCACTATTTTTTTTTTGTTAGAAGTGAGGCAATATAATGATATAAATATTTATCCATTCTTTGTCCAATATGTCATTTGGTCTTGTAATGCTTAATAAAATTCTATTTAAAATAAAAAAAATAAAAACTAAAAAATGTTTTTTGCTATATTTATATGATAATATATTTTCATTTTATTATGTTATTAATATTATTTATTTTCAATAAAGAGTAATTCAATTACCAACCATAATAAAAACAATAATAAAAATCTAGGAAATCAACAAAATTTTTAACCCATATGCCCCATATTTTAATGAAATATGCATAAAAATAATTCAATTTTATTGTTAATCACCATTTATAATTTATATTATTATTATTTTATATGTATTAAACTCTCATAATAATGTATTTACATTTCTCGTTAATGTACATAAATATACTATTAAAATATACACATACATGTTGAAAATTAATACACAATGTTATTAAGATTTTGACACATTGACCCTCAATCCTTCTTAAACCCCACCAGGGGCTTTTTACAAGGACTACTTGTCACATTGTGCAACAAGGTATGTACCCAACACATCCCAAAACCCTAGAGAGTTAACATAACCATGGTAAGAAATTGGTAAGCATGGTTAGAAACACAACATCATTATAACCCTAATAATTAATTGAAGCAATGTGGGGGAGTGGAGTGTTCCCATATGAACATGGGGGTAGATGGGAGGGCTGACCGCCTTGGGCCCACCGCACGTTCCATCGAAGCCGCCCAGATGACGTGGCACAATAAAGAAAAAGAGTAAAAGAAATCACGGACGGCCAAGATGCGACACAACAGACGAAACGGACGGCCCAGATGGCGGAAAGCCTGTCTGTCAGACCGCCCTAGCTTTTTCTCACCCTCTTAAACAATTATAAAATGGAAATGATTCCTTCCTTTTGATCTCCGTAACTTTTGATTTATTTTAATTAAATATTAATTTTGGCGTAATTCGGTTTGAATTTATGTGATCCCGCATGAGTGGTGCGCAACCTTATTCTCTCTCACAACCCAAAGCCTTTGTATAACCACTCGAGCTGAGGTGAGTGTTGGGAGAGTCTCTGGCGTTGTTGCTGCTGCTGCCCTTCTAAGCTGAGGAGGATCCGACGAGCAGGATCGATACCTGAATCTCTCTGCAATCGTCTTTACTCAAGGTGCTTTCTCTTTCTCTTTTTTCTTGCTTTCCATTTGAATATTGGTTTCATCTATTCTCATTCCATGGCGGCGCTACAGATCTGATCTGATCTGTTTTCATGCCAGCATTTTTTTCTTTTGGGTTTTCAGGATATGGTGTTCTTTTGGGTTTTTATGAGATCGAAGGATGAGTTTCATTAAGTGCCGAGCATTTTGCTATCTGGGTCGGTCTCAGTCTTCGGATCTAGCCGTGACAAAGTGTCTTGTGCTTTAGATCTTAAAGTCCTATTTGCGCTTTTTTGCTTTCCTTTTCACAGATCCGTGATCCTTTTCCTGGTATGGTATGCTTCGGGCTTTAGATCTTGAATCCTCATTCCTTGTATGAATCTGGGCTTAACATAACTCGTGTCGAGGTTAAAGGATCTTCGGATCTTCACTTCTTTCAAGTTTCTTTGATGCCATTATACTTCTATGCTTTACTCTAAGTTGATATCCCTACTGTAACTGTGTATCCCACTATTTTCCTATCATCCATGCTAGATCAGCGGCTCCGGAATATTAGATCATGTTGTAGTACACTTCATTGACCTCTTGAGCCACAGTTGCATGGTGATTTTTTCCTTCTGTAAATTGACCAGAATTATTGTCATGCCCATGGAGAGGATTTTAGATGTTCTTGCATTTTTTTTGCGTTGTTTTGTTCCTAACCTCAAACCCTTACAAATACTGTATATACTGAGGGCGTACACAGCAATACCTTACTAAAAATGGATAATCGGAAGATCCAATTGATTGAGACTTCCTTGTGAATCATTTTTTAATTGAATCTGGATCAGACTGCTTTCGCTTTGCTCTTGCAAACGATTCGTATGTGCTTATCAGGTTTATGAGTTCACTTGAGATCTTTCTACCTCAGCCAGTCAGGCTATCCCTAGATGGAGCAGGAAAGATCCTTGGCCTGGTCTGGTCCTGCACTGCTTGCCTTGCATGGTTGTTTCTGTTAACCCTGTAGGTGAAGCAGCGATGAGTAATGGTATGTTTGTAGTAAATTATCATCTTTCTTGCTTGGCTGTATGTTTTAATTCGGGATCAATAACTTCCTAGGTAGGATAATTACGCAGAGCCTATATTTAAACTAGGCATATGCCATAGATGAGTCATGGATTTATTTGGGAACTGTTCCAAAGATGAGGAATCTGTAAACTCTACTTAATTTTTGATTCCCTCATAACCACAAAGAATACATCATTGGTCGCACTGGTGGCCTAACACGTTAAAGACATTGCACTTTAACTGTATTTGATAATCCAATTTCCGTGGAATCATTTAACTTGATTTACAAATACTATACAGGCTCCGACATGGCCAAAAGTCAAAATTGGTCCCTGTTCGACGACCGTTCTTAACCAGCAGTTGTACAACTGTTATTGCCACATATAATATAGAACAGTGTTAGCCCCCAAATTCACGAACACTGTCTTTTATTTGGTTAGATCCCCACTTCCACTTTCTTAAAAAGATCCTACACGCTTAAGTACTATACCATGTCAAAGATCTTGTTCCTATGCTTGTTGATACAGAGTCTATATTGCTAGCGAACAGATCTGGTACATTGACATGTGTCTTGACAGCAGTTAATCGCAATTACTATATGACTTCAAAACTCTTGTATTTTATAGTCATTGTGTCCTGATATATTATACAATTGTATAGGCAAAAGTGAACCTTTGTACACAGTAATTTTACTTTTTTACTTTTTTTTCTTTTACTTGTCTCTCATTTTCTCCAACACATTTGTGGTGGTGTATCTTGTAAATCTTTTGATGTAGAATTGTGTGTGCATATTTCAGGGTATTTGAATCTTGCATCTGTTGGCATATAACTCATAAAATATAAACAGCATTTGGTACTGCCTGTTGAGCTAATCCCTTGGGATAAACTTTTTTTTAGCTGAGTTGGTTTTTTGTCTTGAAGTTGCTGGACTGTTGACTTTCATGTTTATAACAGAGTTTATTGTGACTGTATTCAGGTGTGATATCATCTAGATATCTGTTACTAATCACAAATAAGATTGGTTATTATTCTAATAGTTGGCCCTGTGGTTATCCAGTAGTCAATATATTAGTTTGTCATTTAATCGGTTCTCCTTGTTATAGTTGCATTTTTACAATTGATTGTTGTACATTGTTTATTTTAGGGAACTTCCTTATTACTTATCATTATGTTACTTAGCTTGCTTCTGGTTGCCTTTGTTTCTGCAGTTATCTAGAGGAAGATGGCTGACGCTGAGGATATTCAGCCACTCGTATGTGACAATGGAACTGGAATGGTTAAGGTAAGTTTGTACTTGGATATATTGTCTTGTGAATGAAGTGTTGACTAGAGTTACTGGATAACATTGTGCATATGTATTGCCTTCATAAAATCTTTAGTTTGATACAGGTAATCTGGCATTGTTTGTTCCTGAGGTGATTTAAAGCTAAAATGCCCATGCCTTGTTTCTTTACAGGCTGGATTTGCAGGTGATGATGCACCAAGAGCAGTGTTCCCCAGTATTGTTGGTCGTCCCCGACATACTGGAGTTATGGTTGGCATGGGACAGAAAGATGCCTATGTGGGTGATGAGGCTCAGTCAAAAAGAGGTATCCTTACATTGAAATATCCTATTGAGCACGGTATTGTTAGCAACTGGGATGACATGGAGAAGATTTGGCATCACACATTCTACAATGAGCTTCGAGTTGCTCCAGAAGAACATCCTGTACTTCTTACTGAAGCTCCTCTGAATCCCAAGGCAAACAGAGAGAAGATGACTCAGATCATGTTTGAAACTTTCAATGTGCCTGCTATGTATGTTGCCATTCAGGCAGTTCTGTCTTTGTATGCAAGTGGTCGTACAACTGGTGAGCATGTGATTGCTTTGATTGTTGAAAATTTTAGCTTTCCTGATTGTAAACCTTTGTAAGGATTGCTAAGGGTTTATATTGACTGTGTAATTCACCTATGTTTCAGGTATTGTACTGGATTCTGGGGATGGTGTTAGTCACACAGTGCCAATTTATGAAGGATATGCCCTGCCTCATGCTATACTTAGGTTGGATCTTGCAGGGAGAGATTTGACAGATGCATTAATGAAGATCTTGACAGAAAGAGGGTATTCATTCACCACCACTGCAGAGCGTGAAATTGTCCGTGATGTGAAGGAAAAGCTTGCATATGTGGCTCTTGACTATGAACAGGAGCTTGAGACAGCTAAAAGCAGCTCGTCCATTGACAAAAGTTACGAGCTCCCTGATGGGCAGGTGATCACCATTGGTGCTGAACGTTTTAGATGCCCTGAAGTATTGTTCCAGCCTTCTTTAATTGGGATGGAAGCTGCAGGTATCCATGAGACAACGTACAACTCCATCATGAAGTGTGATGTGGATATTAGAAAGGATCTATATGGAAACATTGTGCTTAGTGGTGGGTCCACTATGTTTCCTGGTATTGCTGACCGTATGAGCAAGGAAATCACCGCACTGGCTCCCAGCAGCATGAAAATCAAGGTGGTTGCACCTCCAGAGAGGAAGTACAGTGTCTGGATTGGAGGTTCTATTTTGGCATCTCTCAGCACATTCCAACAGGTAACTTACCTCTGTTTCGATGATATGCAGCTACTTATGATTTCTTATTACCTTCTGTCAGTATTGATGTAATGTTTTCTGAACTATTCACTTCTCATTGTTCTTATTGTCTGAATTGATTGGCTCCGATTGCAGATGTGGATTGCAAAGGCTGAGTATGATGAATCTGGTCCTTCCATCGTCCACAGAAAATGTTTTTAAGTTCAGTGCTTATGTTACTTTAGTGCATCGTGAAGATGGGTATTCTAGAGAATGTTTGCTTGAGATGATGGTGGCAATAGTGCTAAGGTCGAGATTCAGTTTATTTTTTATGCAAGGGTTTTAGAGAAGATATGTGTAATTAGATGCTCTGAAGCATAGTTTTGTGGCTCTGTTCCACAGTTATTTGTGTTTGTATTGCTAGATGTGACCAGAAACCTATCTGTTTCTCATTTTTTTGGATTTGAACCCTGTAATGTTATGCAAGAAGTAAATGTTGAACATTCTATTGAATGAATAGTGGGATGACGCATCTTGAAACTTGAGGCTAGCTAGTATTCATGTTATAATATCAATGGATATTTTCTTTAATGTATTTTCCATTGTTTTTTATATATTGCTTTGCAATATTGTTATGTAAAATTTGTGTATTAGGTGCTTATCATTTTGTGAACTATTTTCAGAATAAATTGGCATCCGGAAATGTTTTTTTTTTTTTTTCTTGAAATAATTCCCTTCCCCTTTAGTGTCAATTGGCAGCTGCAATGCCTGTTGGTAATTTGGCAAGACTTGGTTGGAATTGATTAATATGCCTTGGAGGAAAGGATTCAAACCAACCCGGTTATCTCTCGAGTTCTTGAGCGAGATGAATTGTGTAAATGATACATATGCATTGATTTATTATAATATTTGCCAGAAATGCAGTAACCAATTGATGCATTGGGACTTCAGTATGTATATACTATTTATTTAATATCTGAAAAAATATTTTTAAGCAATATATATGCAATAATTCAATTATAAATACTTTGGATCTTCCGCGTAAGACATGCCTTCTGATTTATTTTCACAAGAAGTTGAAGTGCTCTTGAATGGTTGTTACATTGAACTTTTACATTTTCAATAAATTGTAACTTATGGTTCATGGTATGCATATGTAATTCTAAAATATATGCTTCGAATATTTATTCGTAAGGACACATCGAATGACGAATCGAATACGGAGTTACATGTTAATTGCAGTCATTAAAAGTGAGGGGCTCCATAAGCTGATTGTGCAGCAATCTGTCTGTATTTGGAATGTGATAGACCGCTTGTGGAATAAATTAGTTGTGGCTGGATTGGTAGGGCAAAAGGCCAATAATTGTAATTTAAATATATTTAATAAATCCAGTTAAACTCGAGATCTGAGATTGTATTATACCGAAGTGGTGCTTAAAAGTTTATGTTTATTTTGATGATAAAGTGGTGCTCAAGTATTTGGAGAAGGCCTTTATCTTAAGCAGTGCTAATACATTCTAGAAAATATAGCTTTATAATGTCGATCTCTGATGATTATAAGTGTTTTCCATCTTGAACGACTTTCATGTTAGACATGGCCCGATACTGGTAAATGCAATTATGCGAAAGCCATAGTAGGATTATTGATGTAGGCAGTGGCTATCAACAGTGTTCGTTACCTTGCAACTTTCATGTTAGACAGTTTACTTGACAAAATAGAGTCTTGATTGTGCTCTTACAAGGGTTTGGTCAAGTGGTTACATACCCCACAAAACAGTTTACTTGACAAAATAGTCTTGATTGTGCTCTTACAAGGGTTTGGTCAAGTGGTTACATACCCCACAAAAGTACTTGTGAGCGTTTGTTCATATCTATTGTTGAAGTTTGGTCAAGTGGTTACATACCCCACAAAAGTACTTACGAGCGTTTGTTCATATGTATTGTTAAGTTTGGTCAAGTGGTTACATAGCCTACAAAAGTACTTATGAATGTTTGTTCATATCTATGGTTAAGTTTAGTTGAGTGGTTACATAGCCCACAAAAGTACTTATGAGTGTTTGTTCATTTCTGTTGTTAAGTTTGGTCAAGTCGTTACATACCCCACAAAAGTATAGTTGTTCATTTCTGTTGTTAAGTTTGGTCAAGTCGTTACATACCCCACAAAAGTATAGTTGTTCATTTCTGTTGTTAAGTTTGGTCAAGTCGTTACATACCCCACAAAAGTATAGTTGTTCATTTCTGTTGTTAAGTTTGGTCAAGTCGTTACATACCCCACAAAAGTATAGTTGTTCATTTCTGTTGTTAAGTTTGGTCAAGTCGTTACATACCCCACAAAAGTATAGTTGAGGTGTATGTATATAGAATTGAATATAGTCGCATGATATTTTTAAACACCAAAAATACAGTTGAGGTGTATGTACATAGAATTGAATATAGTCCCATGCTATTTTTAAACACCATAGTACAGTTTGGTCAAGTGGATACACAGCGCCACAAAATTACAGTTGAGGTGTATGTATATAGAATTGAATATAGTCACATGAGGTGTATGTATATAGAATTGAATATAGTCACATGATATTTTTAAACACCATAGTACAGTTTGGTCAAGTGGTTACACAGCCCCACAAAATTACAATTGAGGTGTATGTACATAGAATTGAATATAGTCTCATGATATTTTTAAACACCATAGTACAGTGTGGTTAAGTAGTTACACAGCCCCACAAAATCACAGTTGAGGTGTATGTACATAGAATTGAATATAGTCACATGAGGTGTATGTACATAGAATTGAATATAGTCACATGATATTTTTAAACACCATAGAATTGAATATAGTCACATGATATTTTTAAACACCATAGTACAGTTTGGTCAAGTGGTTACACAGCTGCACAAAATTACAGTTGAGGTGTATGTACATAGAATTGAATATACTCACATGATATTTTTAAACACCATAGTACAGTTGGGTGTCAAGTAGTTACACAGCCCCACAAAATTACAGTTGAGGTGTATGTAAGCACCATCCTTTTTATCAGTGACATATGGCTTCCATACCTACACCATTCTTTGCCTCGAGGTATATCTTCAATGGTATGCATTTAATGTTTAAAGTAGATTATTGTTCTATCTCTCACACAATGTAAAGATGGTTTATGTCAGGAACATCTTTACCTAAATGCTTGTCTCATATACATTCGAAGTGCTTGGTATATATATATATATATATAGTGAAATGAGACCATACATTCAAAGTGCTTGGTATATATATATTCAAATGAGACTATACATTCTTAAGTGCTTGGTAGGTATCCATATATAGTGAAATGGGGCAATGCAAATATTGTTTTAACAATTTAATATTTGTGAATCCCAAATTTCTGTCCAAATTCTTGTATTTAACATGCATGCATAATATTTTCTTCTATATCTCATTTTGTTTAGTGACCCATTCAAACTCTTTTTCTAATAATGTAACTCTTGTTTCATATAATTACCTTTATCAATGTATGGTATTGATGCATAACCCAGTACCCTTCTCATGCATCTGATTTATTCAAATAAACATCGTGCGATGATATACATCACTTTACATCTTCCACTTTCTATTTTGTGAAAGATGATATCCAAGAATAAAAGAGCTCTAAAGAACCATACAGTGGATAAAAACATTGGCAACAACCAATTAAATTGATATCTTCAACTTTTCAAATTAAAAAGACACGAGGGGTTGTAGGTGGGGTGTCACTAGATTTTGAGCGAAAACAACCAAGTTGAGGCCTATGATTTTTATTAGGGACTTTTGGTAGCAAATAAAGTCAAATGTTAAGTCCTTGATTACCAGAGTAGAAGGTATAATTATCAAATCATGGTCTTGAAATCAACTTTGTCCAATAGTAACCTTGCTTTGATTATGACTTGAATCTAGGAGGTTTGCATCTTGAGAACACAATTATTGAGATGATCCCTCAACCAATGAGGCGACCACTTGTAATATAGGGCTTTTGTGAGAAAAATGGGGTTTGGCATTTTCAAGCAATACCCTAATTGCCTTAGGTTACAGATATGAAGACACAATACATCACAAAGTTTCAATGCCATTATCAATTGATATCAAGTGAGGCACCTAAATATGAACAAACCTATTATATGAAGGAATTTTGAGATGCATTAATGATGGGCATTGGCAAGCTCTATTACGTGAGTTGTATATTTTGCTTGGAAACTTAGGTTAACAATATTTTGCACTTTTGCTATTTAACATTGTTGTAACTTTATCTGAGGCACCCTTTATTCTCTAGTTTTGTATCTAAATGACTAGGTTCAATTATTCCTATGAAACTATGGTAGTATATGTACCTTCCCATGGTTAAGAAACCAATACTAGTCAAAAAAATTCATACATAGGTTGATTGCCATTTTGTTTCATTTTGGTTGTGATTTTTGTGTTAGCTAATAAAATACTATAGCTCCATTGATGAACTCTATGCCTCCTTTCATCCTCATTTTGCACATAGATTTAGAATATTCAAGGTGTTGGCTTAGAAATGGACCTTGTTTGGTTCAAATCCATTCCAATCTAGAACTTTGTTAAGTTGACCAAGCTTAGGTTCCTTGTCAATAATATGTGTGCCAACATTGGTAGTTTTGGACATTGTTTTTGAAAAGACATAGGATGGCCCTTAAACACTCAAAACTTGTATCCTATATCTAGTTGTGATTATCAGAGGTTTTTTTTAATCTTATGGTTTTCATTCTCCTCAATGTTCTTGGATTTATATTAATTCAATTGCCAATAAATTTTATTGTCAATTTTACTTATTTATTTATCTAGAATATTTCCTTATTTTTGGAGATTGTATCTACATAATTATAGTTATTAAGATATACCTAAAAATACAGGCCTTTCAATTCCTCACTTCAATTGCTCTGTCAACTCTAATTGTCTTTTTGCTTGTTTTTATTATGTATATCTTTGTTGTGTAGTTTTATTTGGAATGGATCACTAGAGTAAAATCATTGCATTGGCTTTTTGAGTCTAAGTTTGCAAGAACATGGTTTTCAAAATGAGAAACACAAAGGTAGAGATGTGCACATAAAATACTTTGCTCTTCTTCATGGATTCATCTATTTATACACAAGTAGACGAGAAGATTCCTATATAGGCTCCAACTACAACAGGGAATAATTGCATCTTGAATTTTTATCCACTGTATGGTTCTTTAGAGCTCTTTTATTCTTGGATTTTATTTGTCATATATCCTCCAAGTTTTTGGGTTTTACTCTCAATCAATTGTCAACTTTTGGTATCCTAGCCATTGTCCTTTGGGGGTATGGTTTTTCACCTTTTTTGGCCATTGGACACTCAGGTTCACTTATGGTTTCATAAATTTTTGGGCTCGCTGTCTTTTTAGTTTTTTTTGTGTGGTTTCTAGAGTAGGGGGTCTTAACACACTTGTTAGAGGATGACAATATAATTCCTTTTTAGCATGATTCACCCATGAACTTCTCTCTTTTTTGTGACTTCTAAAGTTGATTAAAATGAACATCGATGTAATTCCCAAAATGTAATAATTGGGAACACTAGTTGAGCAAAGGTAGAAAATTGATGTCATGTTTTTCATTAATTGACATGTTTATTAAAGCAATTAGAATACTAGGTGTTTTTCTAAAACTATATACTTGTAAGGAATTTTGAGAAATTTATTGTGGACATTAGCAAGCTCTATTATCATAACTGTTTATTTTGCTTGGAAGCTTAGATTAATAATATTTTGTACTTTTTCTGTTTAGGTCTACTACAACCTTTCTAGTGTAAGTTTTCTTGGTTTCCATTCTCCCTAAGGTTCTTAGATCTATGTCGGTGTCAATTGCCAAGAACTCTAAAACTTAACATTTTTTTATAAAGATTTCCTTAGAGTTGGAGATTCTATCTACATAATTATAATTATTACAATATACCTAAAAATGCAAGTTCAATTCCTCACCTCAATTCCTCTACCAACTAATTATATCTTCTTGCTTCCTTGTTTTTACTAATTACATTTTTTTTGGGTGAGGTTTTATTTAGAATGGATCTTAGATTAAATCATTACATTTGTCTTTTTAGTTTAAGTTCACAAGAACATGGTGATGGCCATTATTGGATGGAAAGGACATGCTTTTAAAAATGAGAAACATAATGATACAAAGGCATAGATGTCCACACAAATTACTTTGTTCTTCTTTGTTCATGGATTCATTTATTTATACACAAGCAAACTAGTAACACATGCAAACTAATAACACATGTATGAACTATCTACATACACAACCCATACACAACAAAAGTCCCTAAACATAGCGTATTTTATTTATGTATTGGAAAAAAATCCTCATCCTTTTTATGGTAGGCTTATACTATTGGTTTGAAAAATATAACAAATATACTTGTTATAATGATTTTTTTTGTTGTTTTGACAAAGGTAGCAAGTATCTAAGCTTTCTCATAGTTCAAATCCACCTAAAATTTTAGGTTTGGTTATGATTTTCAAGGTCCCTCACCTCACACCACTCCGCCGCTCCCACGAAGCCACCACAACCAACAACAAAAAACGAGTGGGCTGACCCTTGGGGCATGGACCCAACCCGAAAGAGCAACCTCATTTATAACCAAAACCAACGGCCATTACCAAAGTCAAAGATGGAGCATGGAGGTACGGTGGGCGGGCCCAACCCAACCATTTTTTTTTTTTTGTTTTAATTTAAAAAAACAAATTTGGTTTGTGTGTATTAAAAAAGGAGGTGGCGGGGTTTGACCGCCTGACCTACTCTCTATTAAATCGGATCACAACCAACTCCGCTAATAGATTTATTGGGAAAATTGTCACCCAATTTCTATTTAAAACGTAGTTTTTAGTGTGCTCAAGCAGAGAAGGCAGTGCACACGGTTCGAGGTAAAATTTTGCAGGAGGGGCGAAATTTCACTTTATCAGAATTTGACAAATTTTATATGGTTTCAACACTTCTCGACGCCATGAATGCAATGGCGTTGTCCATTTCTCCATCAGAGTTTTGCATTTTTCATCCATTTTTCAGTATGGAGGGCCCGGAGACGTAGTCCAATTTGGACGAACTCTGTTATCAAGTCTTGTTGTCTTCTTTCATGCTTTATGTGTTTCTCCTCTTCTCTCATGTGCACATTAATTTTTCTATGTTAAGCTACAATTTATGCATGTAATTATTTAACACATCTATAAGCAAAAGATTTAGGATCAATGACCGATATACACTCACGAAAAACACATCCAACAATAGTCCCATCAACTTTCACACGGCAACACAACTGCAATCATGACCAACATCATGCATACACCACAAACATATAAACCACAAACATGAAGAACATATATGTAACCGATATGTATGCATGACCAACACACCACCCATCCAGTCCAAGGGGTGAACCATGCTCTGGTACCACTCTATAACTCCCTATTCCCACATTTACCCAAGTTAACCGATCCACTTTGATAAACATGTGACAAGAGGCTATTATGATGTGATTCGACTCCCAAAGTACAATTAAGTGGTGTTGAGAAATCCACAGTGTGGTAGTTAAATGATTTCTCTTATCTTGACATTATCTTGTGATGGTTTATTATTATTATTATTTCATTCAACTTATCTTTTCATTACCATCAAGACTAATTCCAATCAATAAATAGAAGAGGACACAAGATGTAGGCACGCAAGCACGACAAAACCCCACTCTAGGGGAAAACCCGGTCAAAATTCTTTCTTCAGTAGATTCAAAAGATGAGAGAACCAATACCCTTACAATCTAGAACCAAGACATCCTCCATCAAGTCATCCTTGAAACTATGTGAGCATCGAGTCCTTATCGCTGTGATAACACTGAATTCAACCCTCTTCACTACACCTAGACCTTGTCACTATAGCAACATCGAAACCTTATGCACCTAAAACTTGTCATTGTAGTAGCATCGAAACCTTCTTCACCTCGACTTTGTCACTATGGAAAAGTTATCTTGTAATAGCACCAAACTGTGGTAGCACATAACCTCAATCTGCATTCACCAAACTGATCCAAAAACAGATTAATGGGATTGCACTAAGATGATCCGAGCTTTTACCTAAAATGATACTGAAACATATGTCTCGGAGATCACCGAATTTTGTCTCTCTGAGATCACTGAATTTTGTCTCTCTGAGATCACCAAAATTTATCTCTGAATTGTGAGCTCTGTTTTGGTGATTTTATGTGAAGTCTAGGATTGTATATATAGTGGGTTGACCATCATAAATGAACCAACATGATCATTATGAAGAGATGTGTCTCTACATAGGCCGACGTGTTCTCTTGAATTTATCCGACTTGATGATGATCCATTTGAACAAGACAGAAGGAGACTTGATGGAGGAGTCTTTGACCAATAAGCAAATTGACTTTGACCCAAATAAATAATCCTAAAGCCTACAATGGAGGCTTGACATATAAAAATTGACCTAAGCATGAAATCCATGCTTTAGCAAGTCAATTTAAAATAATAATAAAATTCTTTTGGCTTTCTTTTGACAAATGTATTACATTTTGACTTCAAGTACAATTATGAAGACCGAACCTAGTTACATTCTACAACACTCCCTCTTAACTAGGGAGGTATTCATATTTACATACAATCAAAGAGGTACATGGAAGATCTAAAAATACATAATCTATGAAGAAGTTTAGGCACCATAATTCCATCGACTAGATTCTTGACCAGGGAAATCTATACATTGGTCTCTCAACAATTTAGGCACCATAATGCCACGGATTAGATTCCTAACCAGGGAAATCTATCCGAGTGGGACTAAGATGGACTCAAGATTTAAGCCTCTCTAGGTACCTTGAGGCTTACTTGCTAACCATCAACCCAGAGATCCAGGTGTGTGTCAGAGCTCAATGACCATTGCCACCTTTCCAACTTGGGGACCTAGACATCAACACAAAGTGTCAGCTAGATGTCCTCCCAGACAATGCTTCACTCACAAAGCCTCAACATTCCTTGATCCAACAAATCAAGGACAACAAATCTTTCCCAATCAAACTGATCAGTAAACCGCATGCTATCAAAACCTTTGAGAGATTTACTTGTACAAACACAACCTAATCAATATTATACTTTCACATATTCATAAACATAAACCTTCGGGGTCTTTCAAACAACAGATGTTGCTTCTCAACATAGTAGGACTATCAACCGAATATTTGACAGAATATTCCTCAATCATACACTTTCCTTTCTATTGTGTGTGGAGCATGATTGTTCAGAGGTCTTTGTTTCAGCCGGATGTATACCCCAAGAAGTTTGTATACCCCTCCATGCGGGGGGGTGCGGGGGCCAGCGGTCCTCCGGCAGGGGCTTGGGGGCAGCGCCCCCGAAGCTAAAAACAGATGTAAAATTGCCTTGTAAAAGTATAGTAATTTCTAGTCAATCTGGGCCATTCATTAGGTGGATGATCTGACGGTAGAACTAATGTTTAGTTTAGGGTTTTTTTCCCTAGAAGGCAATCACTCTCTTTGTATGAGGGCATTGTATTTGAGGCTGTGTAATACATGTGTATTATGTGAGCGAGAAATAGAGAGGTGAGACTGTGAGAGAAAACAGAGGATATTATAGCTGATCTGCTGTAGGTTGTGTCTCTTCATTTTGCTGGATAATAAAAAGGAAGGACTGGCTGTTCGGGGTGGACGTAGCCCAAACTGGGTGAACCATGTATATCTGTGTCTCTCTTGTTTTATGCATTTTCTATGTTTATATTTCTGCAATATTTTATGTGTTCTATTGCTCCATAATATATAATTTTCTAACAACTAGTATCAGAGCCAAAGGTCTATTTGGCTGATAAACTCGCAGGAAAGAAGGGTTCCTCATTCGAGTGGGAGCAATGGCGGAACATGGTAAGTTTAGGGTCGAGAAATTTAACGGCCAAAACTTCTCGCTGTGGAAGATGCATATGGAAGATTATCTGTATCAAAAAGATCTATACCTACCATTGGGTGGAAAAGCAAATATGCCGACAGGTATGACAGATGAAGAATGGAACCTTCTCGATAGAAAGACACTCGGAAAAATACAGTTGTGCCTCACAGGATCGGTCACCTTCAACATTTCGAAGGAAACAACGACAGAGGGTTTGATTAAGGCATTGGAGAAACTATATGAAAAACCCTCGGCCTCAAACAAGGTATTTCTTATGAAACAATTATTTAATATGAGGATGTCGAAAGGTGGATCTGTTGCAGACCATTTAAATGATTTTAATACTGTTACAAGTCAGTTATGTTCTGTAGGGGTAAACTTTGATGATGAAGTTAGAGCTCTGTTATTATTGTGCTCATTACCAGAGAGTTGGAATGGTTTAGTAATGGCCATTAGTAACTTTGTTTCTGGATCTAGTACTTTAAAGTTTGATGATGTTGTCGGTGCTATCCTTAGCGAGGAAATGCGACGGAAAAGCTCCGGTGAGACATCAGGTAATGCTGTGAGTGCAGAGTCTAGGGGAAGAAAAATGGAAAGAGGAAAGAGCTCAGGATATCGCAGTAAATCAAGGAAAGGCAGATCCAAGTCCAAATCGGGGATAGTGTGTAGGAAATGCGGAAAGAAAGGACACCTAAAGAAAGACTGTAGATCTTGGAGGGGAAAAGAAGAAGATGCACAACAAGAAAACAATCATGAAGCAAATGTGACAGGTGACGTGTTACAAGATGTTTTGATTCTTTCTTTCGAAAATATTACTGATTCCTGGGTGGTAGATTTAGGGGCCTCATTCCATGCCACACCTGATAAGAAATACTTTCACGACTATGTTCAAGGAGATTTTGGACAAGTTCGTTTGGGTGATGATAAACCCTGTAAAATTGTTGGAATGGGTAAGGTTCTTGTAAAACAGCAGAATGGAAACCAATGGCTACTAAAGGAGGTAAGGCATGTTCCAGATCTAAAGAAAAATCTGATTTCAACAGGGCAGTTAGGCGGTGAAGGTTGTGTGACAACTTTCACAGATAAAGCTTGGAGGTCACCAAAGGAGCCCTGGTAATAGCAAAAGGCGAAAAGGTTGGTACATTGTATTTATGCAATGGTATTTCTAACTCTGTTAATGCTTTAACTTCCAAAGGAGCAGATGCAGCATTATGGCATCATAGGCTTGGACACATGAGTGAAAAAGGGATGAAGATTCTTCACTCAAGGAATTTGTTGCCGGGTTTAAAGAATGTTGATTTGGACTTCTGTGAGAATTGCATTTATGGAAAACAGAAGAGAGTCAGATTTCTCAGAGTTGGGAAAGAAAAGAAGAATGAAAAATTGGAGCTTGTGCATACAGATGTATTGGGACCTGCTCAGGTATCATCTCTCGGTGGCTCTCGTTATTATGTTACTTTTATTGATGATGCAACTAGAAAAACTTGGATTTATTGTATTAAGAATAAATCTGATGTATTTGATACTTTCAAGAAATGGAAAGCCTTGGTTGAGATTGAGATAGGAAAGAAATTGAAGTGTCTTAGATCAAACAAT
>APFE030466331.1:22147-69099 GCA_000404065.3 Pinus taeda | reverse complement strand
ATGTAGAAATTTTGAATATTTAACACATATTCAACAGAGATTATCCTGATCATGTACTATTGCGGAAAACATACACAATACATAAGCTCCTCTACGTTGATCATCAATATAGCAGCATCAATAACAATAAAACATCAAGAGCATTCACACATTAACACAGTATGTATCCCGGTGAAAGCATCTCGCTAAAAACCCCAACTATCTGTATATTAATGATTGAGTCATGTAACATTACAAAGTACAATGCTTATCACAAGCAATCCAGTACCAGCTCCACCTGTTACACACAATACAGCTCAGATCTGAATCAATCACTGGCTCAAATCTCTTCCGCTGCTTGCCTGCCTCCGCTGCTCAATACCTGCACAAGAACCAGTGATAATTCCAAGGCAACCACGTATTTACTTGGCTAAATCACGTGAGCACAAGCTACAATGTGGGAAAATACGTGAGCAAACTCATTGGCATACTCAATCCCTTGATTGTGCAAGATCTGATGCACAACTATAGTCACAACTGATAGCAATCTGATTCTCTAACACCTGTCCCTGCTGAACTGAACATGCACTGACATGCAACTGAGTTAACTGATGTATTCATTAGTTGTATTATGAGTTAATAACTTGTGAATTAATTAATAACTAATTCACCCAACTCATCTCTAGTCTATTTGCCAGTTAGACTAAATACAACCAGTTTAACAAAGCTAAACTGAACACAACTCCATCAACTGCACCTCCAGTCCACTAAACTCAACTCACTTGAGTTCTAACTGAAGTCCTGCATGCAAATATTAGTCATCCCATAGGTAACCACGTATTTCCTTCTGGGATCTGCATGTACCACATCCGTAGCTCATCCTGAAGTGCTCCAAGAGAATAAGACAAAGTTTATAGTCTAAATATTATTATGAGCTAATAATATTTCACTGTTCTATATTTAGACTGAGCAGTCACTCCGCTGTGGTGTCACTCTGCTGTGGTCTAAAAAATAGAAGTCCATCTATTTTTTTCCAACTCGATCAATCATCCATAAACAACAACCTGCAATCCATAGACATGATCCATATGTCTAAAAATAGACGTAGTCTAAAAATAGACTTGCGCCAAAAATAGCCTGCGGGCCCACTTAGTGAAGGCGACTCTTTTCACTAAGCTCCATCATCTTGTTGCAATCTCAACAGGAGTAACTGGAGTCCCTGAGGATGTTGGAACACAAGTTCCAAGCAAACCAGGGGACTTTGATCCAATTAAACGAGTTCGCTTTGTCTGGAATAGTTTTGTTTCCGGAGTCAAAGACGGTTGACTCATTAATCTGCGCGAACAACAGGGTTTCGATTGACTTTATTCCACGATTGCAGATTACTCGATCAACTCAAAATAAAGGGGAAAATGTGATTTCGAATTAAATGAATTTTAGACGCTTTGACACAACTTTTTTTTTCAATTTTTAAGAGTCAAGAAAAAGCTAAAGATGACTCTAGTTGCCTTCGATTTTTAATGAGCCTGAAGTGACAAGTGCTCAGATGGACCTTTTCCTTTAAGGAGTCTAAAAAGGAATGAAAGAGACTACTCTGGAAATCTATACAGAGGGATTACCAAATCAATCGCAAAAATGCAGAATACTTTTTATGGTACGGCAGTCAATCTTCCCGAATGTTGTGTTCAGTGCATTGTGATCGATAAGGTGGCAGGCACGGCTTCCTAAGGATAAAGGATATAGCCTATTGTGGTCTCCCAATATATACTCGACGGTACGTGGTAGCACAAGTCCGTACTAGCACTTGTCATCTCAAAGAGGAGGAATCACCCAATCTACGATGAAAGCGATAGTTACCAGGCTTTACGACACTAGAATATGTCTCTAGCTGAGACTTCTAAATGTTGTGCATTAGGTTCCAAAGTGTTTTTATGTTCATTGAATTTATTTTACAGTTGATCTTTCTTAAGAAGTTTTCCTTTAAGGTTCACCGCATGATGTAGATATACAATTCCTAAAATGTAATCTAAGATGATAAACAATCATTTATTCTTCTTTTTGCAATGAAAATCCTAGCTACTAAGGAAAGAGAAGCGAGATTCTTTCAACATAGTGCAGAGAGCACACACTAGATGCACTGTCCTAAATCAAAATCAACAAGCAGTCTAAATGAAAATGCACATGCATGTATTTGTTTTCCGCTTTCTTAATGTGTGGATGACAAAAAGAATTCTAAGTACAAATCTGAATTATATTTTCAAAGTGACAGTACTAACAATTTTCTCTTCAAAATATGAAAGGAAGACAATGACGACACTTTGCAATTTTGAATTGAAAACTACTTTTGACACTTGAAAAACTACTAATTCGAATCAAATACAAGAGTAACAGTGTAATCAACTATCAAGAATAGTAGGATCCTTTTATTTTATTGAAAACAACACTTGTGACACTTCCAAATCAAAAGACAACAGTTCGATTAAGCTACTTTTTTGTAAATGAGAACTATAAATGGTGAAAAATACATAAAAACATTCACAATTCTTTGTACAATGGAGGCTGAACGATGCAAAGGAAGGGAGTTTCTATAGTGGTATACTGATCATAGATAGAAACACTCCTCAATAAAGCTGAAGAGAGAGAAGAAAAACCAAAATCTGGAGGTAGAAACAGTCTTATCTGATCATCGCACCTATAACACAGGGAAACAGGGATGCATCTCACCTACTGCACATGGGAGGTGTGATGCATCCAGATTGCCAAGAGGAGAAGGTGCGATGGTCCAGGGATGAGACTTCAAATTGGTTTCTGGTCACAATTTGCAGCTTAGTTCAGGGATTTAGGCTGAGCTAATGATATTCAGTAAATGCAAATCACAGGGGCTGATCTAATGAGGTTACTTGAGCCACCACCAGGGAAATTATGATGTTTGCAAATAAATTGCTCAATTTATAAACAAAACCCAGAGATGGACTGAAGCAACATTGATCTAATTTGCACTTGCATAGAAAATGCAGTTCGAAGGCTAGCTGGTGTAACTTCAAGCTCCATCTGTAGTTTATAAAGCAAATATATATAGACAAGCAAACAAGTTATTCGGTCCCCAGCGGAGTCGCCATTTTGTTATCGAGAAATATAGTGTCCATTCAGAGTTACTAGTCCCACTAATATGGGTAGCTATCTTAGAAACAAGCAAACGAAATTTACTTTCATTTTCCTTTATGAGAAGTAGATAGGAGAGGGGCAAAGAATACCAACCTCAATCTTTCGCTTGGTTCCTTGCTTGTTCCTTCTCCTCTTTGATAGATCTTTGCCGCTCCTTCCTTGCTTACCCCGCCTCAAGGGGTACCTGTGAAGTCAAAGCAACATAATACCTTCAAAGTACTGGGATCTACAATCATAAACAATATAGGACCAGATACATATTGACCACACAAATGCATATATCATCAAACATACAAGAATGTGAAGGAAAACTCGAATAGCTTTATTGATATAAAGAGTAGAAGAGAGGATTACAATCCATTGATCTAACCCAGTGTCGTCCTCCCAGCATGAAAGCCTTTCTTCACCTCATGAAAAGCTTAGATCACCCCACACTATGATGTTTTACCAGGAAACCAACAACACTTCCTTACAAGATACAAAGTTCCAGCCTCTAGATCCCTGGGATGAGGGATCCATATATAGATGTTTGCAGGGTGAGTCAGCTTCTAGGATTTTGATTAGTGTCCTCTCTCTAATAGTTCTTGGTTCCACTTGGAGATTCATTATCTCTTACTCATCCCTGGCAAATTCATAGAGGCAAGTGTCACAGGAGAAGTTTCTGGAAGATTCCATGATCATCCACTTTGCAAACTGTCTCTACCATTTGTCTACTCTCACCCATCGCACCCTACAGAAGGGCTTTTCAGTATGCATCACACTTTTTTCATGTGGCAGGTGAGATGCATCGTACCCTTAGCACTGAGCTATCTGTATGGTCCAGTTTTGACCAGTTCTGAGCAGTTTTCCATGGAGAACTTCTGGAAGATGATGTAATCAGCTGACCTTGTTCCTTTAGGGTATGAAACAACACTTTTTACGGACTCAGAAGCCCTTGGTTTATGGACGTATATGATTGAGGTTGTAGTGCTCAAATATGTCTATAACAGACAGAAAACAGAGGATATTACAACGGATCTGCTGTAGGTTGTGTCTCTTCATTTTGCTAGATAATAGAAATGAAGGACTCGCTGTTTAGTGTGGATGTAGCCCAAACTGGGAGAACCACGTATATCTGTGTCTCTCTTATTTTATGTGTTTTATGTGTTTATATTTCTGCAATATTTTATGTGTTCCATTGCTCCATAATATTTTTTTTTCTAATAACTAATATTAGAGTCGAAGGTCTATTTGGCTGATAACCTCACAGGAAAGAAGGGTTCCTAGTTCGAGTGGAGGCAATGACGGAAGATGGTAAGTTTAGGGTTGATAAATTTAATGGCCAAAACTTCTCGCTGTGGAAGATGAAGATGGAAGATTATCTGGATCAAAAAGATCTGTATCTCAATTGGGCAGAAAAACAAAGATGCCGATGGGTATGACAGATGAAGAATGGAACCTTCTCGATAGAAAGGCACTCAGAACAGTATGGTTGTGCCTCGCAGCGTTGGTCACCTTCAACATTTCGAAGGAAACAATGACAGAGGGTTTGGTTAAGGCATTGGAGAAAATATATGAAAAACCCTTGGCCTCAAACAAGGTATTTCTTATGAAACAATTATTTAATATGAAGATGTCAAAAGGTGGATCTGTTGTAGACCATTTAAATAATTTTAATACTATTACAAGTCAGTTATGTTCTATAAGGGTAAACTTTGATGATGAAGTTAGAGCTCTTTTATTCTTGTGCTCTTTGCCAAAAAGTTGGAATGGTTTAGTAATGGCCATTAGTAACTCTGTTTCTGGATCTAGTACTTTAAAGTTTGATGATGTTGTCGGTGCTATCCTTAGCGAGGAAATGTGACAGAAAAGCTCTGGTGAGACGTTGGGTAATGCTTTGAGTGAAAAGTCTAGGGGAAGAAAAATGGAAAGAGGAAAGAGCTTAGGATATCGCAGTAAATCAAGCAAAGGTAGATCCAAGTCCAGATCAGGGTTAGTGTGCTGGAAATGCAGAAAGAAAGGACACCTAAAGAAAGACTGTAGATCTCGGAAAGGAAAAGAAGGATATGCACAACAAGAAAACAATCATGAAGCAAATGTGACAGGTGAGGTGTTACAAGATGCTTTGATTCTTTCTTTTGAAAATATTACTGATTCCTAGGTGGTATATTCAGGGGCCTCATTCCATGCCACACCTGATAAGAAATACTTCCATGACTATGTTCAAGGAGATTTTGGACAAGTTTGTTTGGGTGATGATAAACCCTATAAAATTGTTGGAATGGGTAAGGTTCTTGTAAAATAGTATAATGGAAACCAATGGCTACTAAAGGAGGTAAGGCATGTTCCAGATCTAAAGAAAAATCTGATTTCAACAGGGCAGTTAGGCGGTGGAGGTTGTGTGACAACTTTCACAGATAAAGCTTGGAAGGTTACCAAAGGAGCCCTGGTAATGGCAAAAGGCAAAAAGGTTGGTACATTGTATTTATGAAATGATATTTCTAACTCTGTTAATGCTTTAACTTCCAAAGGAGCAGATGCAACATTACAGCATCATAGGTTCAGACACATGAGTGAAAAGGGGATGAAAATTCTTCGCTCAAGGAATTTGTTTTCGGGTTTGAAGAATGTTGATTTGGACATCTGTGAGAATTGCATTTATGGAAAACACAAGAAAGTCAAATTTACCAGAGTTGGGAAAGAAAAGAAGAGCGAAAAATTAGAGCTTGTGCATACAGATGTATGGGGACCTGATGATGTATCATCTCTCGATGAATTTCATTATTATGTTACTTTTATTGATGATGCAGCTAGAAAAACTTGGATTTATTGTATTAATAATAAATATGATGTATTTGATACTTTCAAGAAATGGAAAGCTTTGGTTGAGATTGAGACAGGAAAGAAATTGAAGTGTCTTAGATCAGACAATGGAGGTGAATATTGTAGCAAAGAGTTTGATAGGTAATGTTCAGAGCATGGAATTCGCAGAGAGAAGACAGTTCCAAGAACACCACAAGAAAATGGTGTGTCAGAAAGGATAAACAGAACAATCATGGAGCGTGCAAGGTGCATGAGATTGCATGCAGGATTGCCTTTACAGTTTTGGGCTGATGTTGTAGATACTGTTGTTTATCTAATAAACAGAGGGCCTTCAAGTTCCTTGGATGGTGGTGTTCCAGAGGAAGCATGGAAAGGTAAAAAGGTAAATTACTCTTTTTTAAAGCCTTTTGGTTGTGAGGCATTTGTCCATATTGATAAAGAAAATAGAACAAAGCTTGAGGCAAAGTCAAAGAAATGTACCTTTATTGGATATGATGTTAATGTTTTTGGTTATCGCTTATATGATTACGAAAATCACAAAATCATTAGGAGCAGAGATGTGATATTCAATGAAAAGGTCTTGTATACGAATCAGTTGCAGGAAAAGAAACAGGAAAAAGAAAACAAGGAATACGCAGTCCTTGATGAAATCATTGAAAAAGTAAAGGTTCTTGAAAATAATAATAATCAACAACCACCACAACAGCAACAGGCACCCCAAACACCTGAAAGTGATGTTAGAAGATCTACTAGGATAAGTAGACCCCATGAACGATACTCTCCTTTGTTATATTATTTATTGTTGACTGATTCTGGTGAACTCGAATGTTATGAAGAAGCAATGCAAGTTGAAAGTAGGAAGAAGTGGGAGGTAGCCATGGAAGAAGAGATGGACTCCTTAATGCATACCCAGACTTGGGACTTAGTCAGGTTGCCTGCAGGAAAAACAACATTGAAGAATAAAGGGGTTTACAGGTTGAAGGAAGAAGAAGGAGGAAAATAGAGGTACAAAGCTAGACTTGTGGTGAAGGGGTTTGCACAGAAGAAAGGTATTGATTTTGATGAAATATTTCCTCCTGTTGTTAAAATGACTTCAATTAGAACTATTTTAAGTCTAGTAGCAGTTGAAGATTTCATCTGAGCAGTTAGAATGTAAAGACAACCTTTCTCCATGGGGATTTGGAGGAAGAGATATATATGCAGCAGCCACAAGGATATGAAGTGAAAGGGAAGGAGAAACTAGTGTGCAAGTTGAAGAAGAGCTTGTATGGATTAAAACAGGCCCCAAGGCAGTGGTATCTAAAATTTGACAAGTTTATGTCTGAACAAGGTTATACTAGATGTCACTCTGATCATTGTGTTTATCTGAAAAAGAAAAATGATGGCAACTATATTATATCGTTATTGTATGTAGATGACATGCTTGTTGCAGGGTCTAACATGCATAAAATAAATGTGCTTAAAAGAAAATTGGCAAATTCATTTGCAATGAAGGATTTGGGAGCTACAAAACAAATCCTTGGTATGAGAATCACTAGAGACAGGAAAAATCGCAAATTAACATTGTCTCAGAATGAGTACATACAAAAGGTGTTGAAAAGATTTAATATGCACAATGCAAAACCAGTTAGTACACCTTTGGCTAGCCATTTCAAACTTAGTAAGGAAATGTGCTCAAAGACCCAAGAAGACATGGATTATATGTCTAAAGTTCCATATGCATCAGCAGTTGGAAGTTTAATGTATGCAATGGTCTGCACAAGACCTGATATTGCACATGCAATGGGAGTTGTAAGCAGGTACATGAACAATCTAGGAAAGGAACATTGGATGCTAGTGAAATGGATTCTCAGATTTTTGAAAGGTACCACAAATCAAGCATTATGCTTTGTTGGTTCAAACAGTTCTCTACAGGGATATGTGATGCAAACATGGCAGGTGACAGAGATAACAGAAGTAGCACTACAGGATATGTATTTACTGTAGGTGGAACAACTGTCAGTTGGGTTTCAAAAATCCAAAGTGTTATTGCACTTTCAACAACAAAAGCAGAGTATGTTCCTGCTACAAAGGCTAGTAAAGAAATCATTTGGTTACAAAGGTTTATGGGTGGATTGGGTAAGGAGCATGATATGGGCACGTTATACAGTGATAGCCAAAGTGCCATTCATCTTGCAAAGAACTCAACATTTCATTCCAAGACTCAACACATATAGCTCAAGTACCATTTCATATGATCAGTGTTGGAAGATGGAGAGTTGAAGCTGGAAAAGATACACACTAGCTAGAATCCTGCAGATATGCTAACAAAAGTTGTAACTAGGGAGAAACTAAGAATATGCTTAGTTTCAATTGGTCTTCAAGGATGACGATGAAGATGAGAAACAGCCAGGTCCAAAGAGGAGTCATTGTCCAGCAAATGAAGCAGTGATGGAGTTGCTACAAAAGTTGTAACTAGGGAGAAACTAAGAATATGCTTAGTTTCAATTGGTCTTCAAGGATGATGACGAAGATGAGAAACAGCCAGGTCCAAAGAGGAGTCATTTTCCAGCAAATGAAGCAGCGGTGGAGTTGCTACAATCATTCTCCAAGTGGGAGATTGTTGTGTGTGGAGCATGATTGTTTATAGGTCTTTGTTTCAGCCGGATGTATACCCCGGGAAGTTTGTATACCCCTCCACACGGGGGGCCGATCCCCCACGGTTGGGGGGTCCAGGGGCCAGTGGTCCTCCGGCGAGGGCTTGGGGGCAGCGCCCCCGAAGCTAAAAACAGATGTAAAATTGCCTTGTAAAAGTATAGTAATTTCTAGTCAATTTGGGCCATTCATTAGGCAGATGATCTGACGGTAGAACTTATGTTTAGTTTAGGGTTTTTTTCCCTAGAAGGAAACCCCTCTCTTTGTATGAGGGCATTGTATTTGAGGCTGTGTAATAGATGTATATTATGTGAGCGAGAAATAGAGAGGTGAGATTGTGAGAGAAAACAGAGGATATTACAGCTGATATGCTGTAGGTTGTGTCTCTTCATTTTGCTGGATAATAGAAAGGAAGGACTGGCTGTTCGGGGTGGACGTAGCCCAAACTGGGTGAACCACGTATATCTGTGTCTCTCTTATTTTATGCGTTTTCTGTGTTTATATTTCTGCAATATTTTATGTGTTCCATTGCTCCGTAATATATAATTTTCTAGCACTTTCCTACTTCACATGCAACAACATATCCTTCAAAATTCATTCTCTAATCACAACTATGCTCTCCCTCTCAACTAGGGAGATTTACTCTATCTAGGCTTCCTCTTAACTTCAGGGAGATTTCTTCTATTCAAGCTCTCTCTTAACCTAGGGAGTACAATTTATTCTTTTCATCACCGAGTAATCTTTCATGGCTTACAACCATCTCATCAGATGATCATATATCATGCTTATCACATCAACTTTACTTTACGAACATCTTCACCATCTCGAAGATGATGTACCTTCACAACTTAGATAGCAAGTATAACCAAAACTATAGAAACATGAAGTTAGCCATATCAAAATCTTATAGAAATGGAAGCATTAGACTTTACAAATATAATAAAAAAGAAGACTATACTTCAATAATTCAACTTCTTTCCCTGATTTTATTACAAACCCTAAATTACATCCATAGCTCAAAATATTAAACTCATCTAGGGTTTCAATATTCTTTCAACGAGATGGCAAGTTCTTTCATATAGAAAACCCTAGAAATAATTCAAACAAGTAACGTGTCCAATAATTATCAGAATTCATATGTTAGACTCCTCACAAGGATTTCATACATATTCTATATTTCATACATAAGCTTCAACAATCAAAACCAATCACAACTCAATTATGACTAGCATCTACTAGGGTTTGCTGTAAACCCTAGATTTCCATCTACAATTTCTCAAAAATCACTATATAGATTCATAAACTCTAGACGGTTATACATACAAGAGAATTTAACTACTACTAGGGTTTAGTTGCTAAACCCTATATTTTCCAAACAACATCATCTTAGACCATCAAACTTTGACTAGGGCTTGTTTCCAAACCCTAATACTCATGACCATTAACACTTGTATCAACACATATATCTAGGAATTCATCAACATATCATAAGCACATCATATGCCAGGAAATATTAATATCTTAGACATATACAAACCTAGAATGGGCTAGGGTTTCAACCAAATGGACACATACCTAGGGTTTCATTCCTAGGACTCTAAATACATAAAAAAGTTTTTTATTATAGACCCAACCAAATGCTAAAGATCTATGGTTTCATAACTTAGCAAAGTAAACCCTACAATACCAAAACTTCAAAGGTTCTGGATTTCAGACAACACCATTTCAACCCTAACAAGTTAGGGTTTTCATGATCATACCAAAACCCCAAACGTGACATCACCAATTAAAACTCCAAATAACATTTTCCAATAACCCTAAGCAATTTTAGGGTTTCGAACATTCATATTATCATACCCTTAGGTTAGGGTTTTCCAGAGAACTTGTCTAGGGTTCTATAAAATTTTAAGAATGTGAGGAGGGTAGACTTATCGAGTGATGAATCACCCAAAACAAGAATAATCATGATTCAATATAGATAGACATAAGAATGTTATTAATGTAATGCAAATTACAAAAATAAGATGAACATACTTTTTATATTAAGAGAGTTTTTGTAAGGTGTATAGTCTAAGACATACCTGAAGATTGACAAACCTTGGAATTATTCCTTGAAGTGTCTTCTTTGTATTGAGCCATGATCTTTTATACCCATAATACATACTTACAAGCACAACATGTGATACCAAGACCATGATTTAATTTCTCAAGTTAGATCTTTTACATATGGAGGATGGAATCCTATGGTAAGTTGTTCATTCTTTCAATCAACAGTAGGAATTTTTACTTGACATCCTAAATTCTAGAAAATTAGGTTCTAATATGTATGATATCTAGGGATTACTATCTTTATCCTAGTCTAGCTATAAACAAGGATCATCTTAACCATTAGAGATAATAGAAACTTAAACACTTATGAACATACGTACCTTGTGAATGACACACCTTTGATTTCATTAGACTTGCTGCAAGTGTATTTTATTACGTGACAATACTTACTTGATTTCCTTGAGCTGGTACCTTGTGCTTTTCATAGGATAAAATTCAGGTTCCCTTCAAGCTGAATACTTCTTGTAGTCATAAACACCTCATATCAGCTATTCCAATATCTTTTTCTTCAATGAGTTGTAGACTGAATGTACTAATTCACTATATATACCACTGCTTCAGCATTTACTGAGCCTAAATCCTTTTTCTTAGATTTATAGGAAAGTCATGACTATGATTGTGACTTCACTGAGAAATTTTGAACCCAATTTCTGAAGCTAATCCGAAGTGTCTCCTTGTGGTATGCCGAAACTCTGTCACTTGATTCCACTGAAAAAATTCTCCATGGTTTTAGTGGAGTTACATCTCTTCTAGACTGCGGTTTCACCAATCCTTATTCTCTGAACTCATATTAAGGTATACCGAGATATACTACTATGACATCCGAATTTCCTTCTCAGATTTTTCACTAAACTTTTGTTGCTCTCGAATCTAAGATTGACCGAGCTTCTTTAATGTGACATATTGAAACCCATCATTAGGACATTTGAACCTTCTCCTTATTCTTCAAAGTGTCTTAAACTAGCTAAATGTAATCTTAGTTCCATTAGTTCAGAAATGTCCATTTTGATTTTGATCTAACTGATTCAAGAACTTTTCATTGATGACCATAACTATAGCTCAAATTGCCTTTGACCATGACCATAACTCTGAAACCATGTTGAGAAATCCAAAGTGTGGCAGTTAAATGATTTCTCTTATCTTGACATTATCTTCTAATGGTATATTATTATTATTCTTTCATTCAATTTATCTTTTCATTATCATCAAGACTCTTTCCAATCAATAAATAGAAGAGGAAAAAGACATAGGCACACAGCCAGGGAAAAGCCCCACTCTAGGGGAAAACTTGGTTAAAATTATTTCTTTAGTAGATTCAAAAGATGAAACGACCAATACCCTTACAATCTAGACCCAAGATATCCTCCATAAAGTCATCCTTGAAACTGTGTGAGCACCGAGTCCTTATCAATGTGATAACACTGAATTCAACCTTCTTCACTGCACCTAGACCTTGTCATTGTAGTAGCATCGAAACCTTCTGCACCTAGACCTTGTCACTGTAGCAACATCAAAACCTTTTGCACCTAGACTTTGTCACTGTGGAAAAATCATCTTGTAATAGCACCAAGCTGTGGTAGCACCGAAATGATGGTAGCACTGAACCTCAATCCGCATTCACCAAACTGATCCGAAAGTAGCTTCCTGTGATTGCAATGAGATGATCCAAGCTTTTCCCTGAAATGATACCGAAAAATATGTCTCTGAGATCACTGAATTTTGTCTCTCTGAGATCACTGAAATTTATCTCTAAATTGCGAGCTTTGTTTTTGTGATTTTATGCGAAGTCTAGGCTTGTATATATAGTGGTTCGACCATCCTAAATGAGTTGACATTATCATTACGAAGAGATGTGTCTCTGTGTAGGCCAAAATGTGTTCTCTTGAATGTAGCCGACTTGATGATGACCCATTTGAAGGAAACAAAAGGAGAATTGATGGAGGACTCTTTGACCAATAAACAAATTGACTTTGACCCAAATAAATAATCCTAAAGCCTACAATGGAGGATTGACCTATAACAGTTGACCCAAGCATGAAATCCATGCTTTAACAAGTCAATTTAAAATAATAATAAAATTCTTTTTGCTTTCTTTTGACAAATATATTACATTTTAACTTCAAATACAATTATGAAGACCAATCCTAGTTACATTCTTCAAAATGTGGAACCAAAAAAATACAACCAAATTAACCTTCCCCAAGAGCTACAGACCCTTCAGGAAGTAACCAACCCTTCCTGGTGGTTAACCCCTGAGACAACTTATTTTTTATTGTCCTAGAGCCTCAGTCGCTCCCATGACAAGGAATATATGCGACCAAAGCCCTCCAGTCATTACCACAACAAGGCATGCCAACGACTGTGGACTTTTCCAGGTAGTTTTGAGCCAGTGACCTTGGATTATGTGCCACTTTTTCAGGTCCAGGACTCAGGCCACTACCCATAAATTCATGAAACTGATGATAAATGACATTGAAACAAAGATACTAATTCAAATAATTGATCAATGAATTGATTGGACCCCTTCTAGCCATGACAGACATTTCGTCAAACATGTCACAAATATGCAATCTATAGGTCATAACAACAAATCTAACCATCCGGGTCTCATACTTATCTAAGGTTCGTAAAGAAGCATTGTTGTGTTATCAAAATAGTTGCATTACCATATATTAGGTCATATATTCATTGTACTTTCAACTACTAATCAAAACATGATGAGAGCCATACATCAAGTCTATCATAAAACATACTCATAGACAACAAATAACCAACAAAATAACAAGGATATAACAACCATAAGAATCACATATTCACTAGTATATTTACTCATGAAATACCAAGGAAAAGGAAAACTAATTAATGAATGCAAAATCCAACCAGATATGGGACTTCCACAAACCACTCGACCATAGATTGGCTTAACCAAATATTTCTTTCAACCAATTGCCACCGTGCCATATTCCAAGCATGAATGTGGGACTCAAAACCAAACCAAACCAAGTTTCCTCGGGCTTTACCGCAATCCCCACTGGATCACTAGGCCCTAAACAAGCATGGATGCCACCATATTTATCCACCTACACCGTGAGGAATTTGCCTGCTTTTTAATCTCTAGGCTTTACTATATACCCCGCCATACAATGGTCCAGGATTCCTAGGCCTAATCAAGACTCACCCTCCAGGATTTATTATATATACCACCATTCACGTCCATGGATTCCTATGCCTGATCGAGGGCACACACCTCTAGGCTTTATAGTATATCCTGCCATTCACTGGTTGAGGATTCCTAGGCCCACCAAGGCAAACAAAATCTAGCTTTACTGAAATCCCACCTTCTCCGGTCCAGAGATTCTTAGGCCTTGTGTTCTTTCTTTCAGAGACCAATTCACTTAGTTTCGAAAAACCATTCAACAATCCATCTCAATTAATTACAAGAGAACACATCACACCATAAATATCTGAAAATGGTAAGGCAAGGCTGAAGAACACTATCACATCCAGCAAAACCCATGCCAATAACAACAAGAGAACCAAATACACACATGCATGCCAAATCTTGCAAGGAAATCACACATGCAAATCGATACCTGCAAATAATCTCGTTGTAGCTGCTAGATCCTGCTCTTCCTTGCTTGATCTTTGCTTTCCTTTTCCTTCTTTGTCCTTCCTTTACTTTTCTTTATCCAATGCTAGAGTGCTCCAAGAATGCTCCAACTGTCCAAGAGTGTAAGAGAGAGAGAGAGAGAATAGAGAGAGAGGTCCAAAATTGAACTTACAAAAAGGTACCAACTAATCCTCAGAAGTATTTTTATTAATGAAACCTCTATTTTCTTCATTTTCCATTATTTTCCTTCATTTTCCTTCTCACATGAAACCTGTGACCTTTCACCTTCCTTTTCCTAATTTCCATTATTTTCATAAATAAAATGTCAATTAATGCCTCTTGCCTTTTCAAAGCCTCTTCCATTGCCTTTGCCAATTTCCTTAGCCATAATAAACCAAATGAACACCCACACTAGGATGTTTTTGCCCAACATTCAACGTGGAATACGTATCCCATAACCTTGCTTATTATTTTTATTTACATGGAATTTTTTACCAGGGTTATTACAAGCAATACTTAGTGCTTGCACTGTTGAAAAATCTAGGGCATGTAGATATTAGCTTGATTCTTCATTACATGATAACAATTTGTGAAGTGTTTAAACAATTTATCATAGTTAGATGTTCCATTCATTATTAGTGTATTTGATTACTTCATCAAACTACTACCAAAAACAAAAAAGGCAATAACACAAATGATTTGGATTTCTACCAGGGCCAAAACCTCTCCCTCTTGGAGAGGAAAACCCATGCGTAAATTCTTCTTATAGAGATTCCATTGACGAATACCAAGACTATGACACTTGACAAAATCTGCCTCTCCAAGACCAAGACATCAATCCTCTTCATGTCACTGCTGAGATCATTATCTTTGCTGCACTTCCTACTGTTGCAATTTCACAAAGATCATCCTTGCTGCTCCTTCATTGACATCATTATTGATGTACCATCATTGAGGTCACCATCATTGTGATCTCTATCACTTCGGCTATAACATTAACTTCATTTCTACAAGAATACCATGATCTTCACCACTGCTGCAATATCATGATCTTCACCACTATAGTTAATTTTGTTACTTTGTCACTACTCGACAATCCTAGACTGCAATGATGACCGCGATAATAGTACCAAGAGTGTATGCTTCTCTATCTCAGATCCCTTATCTTAACTGAGATCTAGCACCTACAAGTATGTCGAGAGTATATATTTTTCTAGCATGCATGTATCTATATACTGCCTCCTCATTCATCAAGTGATCATCAAGATATTTACATGTGATATGCTTGCTTTGACAGATCCGTATACTAGGTTGAGAATGTAATTCTTGTCACTCTTGATCAATGTTCTCATTATGTCGAGACTGCATCATTACTTGGAGATACATCACAGCTATCCCATGTGCTTCAACTGCCACCGAGATCTGATGCAATGCTTGTTTCTTGCTATGCCGAGATCATGACTGCACTTATACCCCAAACGAGGTGTAGTCAAACCCTCTTTTGGTTGCAGCTCCTTGATACACTAGACTACAACTCCTTACCCTATTGCGACTTCATGCCTTGACTGTGGCTAATTTCCTTGACTACGGCTTCTCTTCTATGCCTGCGGCTCCATATCACTACGACTACCTTATGACTGCGGCTTCATCTCATTGAGACTGTGGCTACATACCTTGATTGTGGCTATTGTGGCTTCATTACCCAAATTTTCAGAGAGATAGAAGTGCAAAGTTCTGTTCTTTTGAGTTGACCCTTCGTGAGTATATATATTGGTGAGGGTTCATATGTGAGCTGACATAACTTCATGAACCGATGTGTCTTTATACCAAGCCGACATAACTTGTATTTATGTATTTAATTCCTATTTCTTTGTAGCCAACGTGATCATCTCCTTATTTCTTCGCTTGCAGACTTCTTATGCTTGTTCTTGAGGCATTGATCTTGGTCTTGGAGGGTTGCTACACTTGCTGAAGACTTGTATACATGTACATGGACTCATGACATGATTCTTTGACATAGAAATAAATCCTAAAGACATCAAGAAGAAGTATTTTACCTAGAGACACTTCTTGCTGATGAAACCCATGTAGCAAGATTACAAAAATAATTTATTTCCTTTTATTACATTAAATACAAAGATCATGTCATCATGAAGATCGAACCTAGTTACACTTTCTTCAACACTCCCTCTTAACTAGGGATGTATGCATAATGGTACTTGGTCATTCTCAATCTGAAGAATTTCTCATAAGAAGAACCAGATTTGCAATCCATCTGTTATAGCATCATTTCAACCAACATTGTTTCCATTTAGCAAGGCCTTGACTAACATCTCTATCTCTCACTTAGATCAGAGCACACAATGTTGGCGATACCAATGATTGATAGACACACATCATCATTGTCTCTCTTAGGGTTATACCCACCCGGGTGTTCTCCGAGTATGCCCTACTAGGACTATTCTCATCTTAGGTTCCCAACCCTTAAGAAGATCGATCCTCTTGCCTACTCTTGTCTTGGATGCCCTACCACATCCTCAAAGAGTGTCGAATGCCAGATTATTACACAATCCTCCATTCTTTCTTCCAAACTGAAGACAAGAATGTCATTTCTAACTCTCCCTCTTAACCAGGGATGAGTTCCAATTTTCTCTTTACTCAGAAACTTGCTCAAGTTCCTTTGCTCATAGAAACTTCCCAGAGCTCCCTCTTACCCAGGGACTCTATCATAAATGCTTTATAGGGTCTTTTAGTTTACTGATGATTCAAGACTTCGATTTCATCAATTTATTCACATGTAGGGTCAGTCATCCATCACTTTCCTTCGTCATGTTATTCCTTCTTTTCTGGAAAGTATCCTCCTTGGCTTCATATCTGGGGCTTCCTTCATAAGCTCATATGTCTTCATTTTCCTTCAACAGTGATTGCTCTGGATCACAAGGTACATAGTTGTGACATCCTTCAAAACTCTTCTTTCCTTGATCCTGCACACATACCCAGAATTTTCCAAGAGGTCAGACACCAAAAACAAATCACATATTACCTTTTGGTGATGGCCTTCTTCCAGTGACATCTTCTTTAGGCATCATTCATCCTGCATACATGTTGACACATCTCCCAATGATATATGTTTTCAAGGGTCCTCATCTTTTCAGAATTTTATCAGAGTCTTCACATCATTCTGGGAGGTTTCATGGTCAAGTCTTCCTGATCCTCTGGATGTTGACTACCTTCATCATGGTTGCATGCTTGACAATCTCTTCCATCCTCTTTTCATTCCTAGGAGCTTTCATAGTTCTTCAACAGTCATCAATTTCCTCATACATATTATGTTGATTTCATCTAGTCTGTCTTATGTCCTTTTGCATCCTTTCAGAGGAGGAGATCCTTTCTCTTTTGATCATGCTTGATCCATTTAACCTGCAACCATATAACATGACATCACAATATCAAATGCAAATACAATTACAAGTATACATACCTCATTTTTCCATCAGGCTACTTTCTGCAGCCTTCTTGATTGAACGGATCTTCAATCCCTTGATTTGTCATAAGTCCTTCATCTCATGATTTCCAAAAGTTGGAATTCCTGATGAGACATTTGTTGCCTTCCTGGACTATGAGATCCTCCACTAGTATCTCTATCATAGATCCTTCAGGATCTAGTATATCCCCATCTAGCAAATGTTTCCTCTAACCTGGATCTTCCTTTTCCTTAATGTACAACAAGATTCCCAAGAGCTATATCATCCATGATTCATACGAGATCTTTTTTTCATGATGCCATAATGCATCTTATTACCATGATCATATCTGCAAGGACTTATGATAGGACCCATTTGAGAGAGATGTCATTTCACTCACACTGGAAATATATTACTCCCTCTTCCCTTTAGTTTCCTCTATCCTTCAGATGATATGAACCATTTTCCATAATCTTTTCATAGTGATGTTTTGTCTTGTTAATCCTTCCTTTGCACATAGTTGAGTATTTCCAACTTACCTTTCTCTATCTGGCATAGAGACCACAAACTGTTGATTGAGGTGATCTTCTTGTTCATAAACAATTGTCACCTTGCTTATTAATGATGATTATCCATTCATCATTTTCCTAGATCTCTCAATGGAGATCTCATGAAGATATTTCTCCATTCCTTGGCACCTTCTGCACTTCATCTCAGAGCGTATATCCTCTTATGTCTCCTTTCTTACTTCATAGAACCTTATTATTATTATTATTATTTTATTATGACTTCAAAGGAGACCTTGATGTACTGACTTCTCTAAGGATAATGATAATCCTTCTTCCATGCAAGACCCTTGATGACCCATCCAATATGTAGGTCTTCTTACAATCATGAAGTCATAAAACAAAATTTGATTATGAAAAAGGTACTTACTTGATTGTGAAGATGTGGTCTTCACCTTGATCATGTTGGTAGTAGTTGAAGTAGATATATTGGCTGATATCCTTAGATTTCCCTCCAACAAATTGCTAATACATATTGAATTGAAGTTGCTTGCGATGATCCATAGAATATTTTTTGATTTGAGTATTGTTCATATACATTATCAGATCTGATATCTATAGAAGGATATAATCTAAATTATGGATGATCTTGTCAAAACTGTTGTTGAGATCTGAAGACTATTGATATATGAAACCCTTGCTGCTGCATACTGATCTCTAATCTAGGGTTTGATCATGACTAGGGTTTGATTCTGCCACGTAGATCTTTAGCTGCTTTGATGTCTTGATTCTTGAATGTCTCTTCTCTACCTTATTTTGACTGCTGAACTAATCCCTCTGACACCATGTTGAAAAATCTAGGGCATGTAGATATTAGCTTGATTCTTCATTACATGATAATAATTTGCGAAGTGTTTAAATAATTTATCATAGTTAGATGTTCCATTCATTATTAGTGTATTTGATTACTTCATCAAACTGCTACCAAAACAAAAGAGACAATAATGCAAATGATTTGGATTTCTGTCGGGGCCAAAATCTCTCCCTCTTGGAGAGGAAAACCCATGCATAAATTCTTCTTATAGAGATTCCATTGACAAATACCAAGACCATGACCCTTGACACAATCTACCTCTCCAAGGCCAATACATCAATCCTCTTCGTGTCACCGTTGAGATCATTATATTTGTTGCACTTCCTACCACTGCAATTTCACAGAGATCATCCTTGCTACTCCTTCATTGACATCATTATTGATGTACCATTATTGAGGTCACCATTATTGTGATCTCGATCACTTCGGCTACAACATTAACTTCATTTCTACAACAATACCATGATTTTCACCACTGCTGCAATATCATGATCTTCACCACTGTAGTTAATGTTGTTACTTTGTCATTGCTCCTTGACAATCCTGGACTGCAATGATGATCGAGATAATAGTACCGAGAGTGTATACTTCTCTATCCTAGATCCCTTATCTTAACTGAGATCTAGCACCTACAGGTAAGCCGAGAGTATATCTTTGTCTAGCATACATGTATCTATATACTTCCTCCTCATTCATCAAGTGATCATCAAGATATTTACATGTGATATGCTTGCTATGACAGATCTGTATACTAGGCTGAGACTGTAATTCCTATCACTCTTGATCATTGTTCTCATTATGTCGACACTGCATCATTACTTGGAGATACATGACAACTATCCCATGTGCCTCGACTACCACCGAGATCTGATGCAAGGATTGTTTCTTGCTATTCTGAGATCATGACTGCACCTATACCCCAAACGAGGTGCAATCAAACCCTCCTTTTGCTGCATCTCCTTGACACACTAGACTACAACTCCTTACCCTATTGCAGTTCCATACCTTGACTGCGGCTAATTGCTTGATTGTGGCTTCTCTTCTATGCCTGCAGCTCCATCTCACTGCGGCTACCTCTCACTGTGGCTACCTTGTGACTGCGGCTTCATCTCCTTGAGTCTACGACTACATACCTTGACTGCAGCTACTGTGGCTTCATTAATCGCAATTCAGAGTGATAGAAGTGTGAAGTTCTGTTCTTTTGAGTTGACCCTTCGTGGGTATATATAGTGGTGAGGGTTCATATGTGAGTTGACATAACTTCATGAACCGATGTGTCTTTATACCAAGCTAACATAACTTGTATTTATGTATTTAATTCATATTTCTTTGTAGCCGGCATGATCATCTCCTTATTGCTTTGCTTGCAGACTTCTTGTGCTTGTTCTTGAGGCATTGATCTTGGTCTTGGAGGGCTGCTACACTTGTTGAAGACTTGTATACATTTACATGGACTCATGACATGATTCTTTGACATAGAAATAAATCCTAAAGACATCAAGAAGAAGTATTTTACCTAGAGACACTTCTTGCTCATTAAATCCATGTAGCAAGATTACAAAAATAATTTATTTCCTTTTATTACATTAAATACAAAGATCATGTCATCATGAAGACTGAACCTAGTTACACTTTCTTCAACATGCGCAAAATCAGGTTTTCTACTCATCTAAGAAACCATAGTGTATCCCAAACAAAAATAACCACCAGTAGTAATTTTCCCATCATCAGCACTGCCTGCCCAATCAAAACCAGTGTGACCTAATAATCAAATCGTTTTTCCTGCAACGTATTTCAAATAATGATGTATGGTTCCATGGAGATAACTCATGATGTGTTTTAATGCTATCCAGTGATCACGTTTGGGCTCCATCTAAAACTGACTTAGAGTATTTACAACAAAACATATATCTAGTCGGGTGTTCACTAAATACATTAGAGAACCAATTAGTTGCCATTATGATGATGGGTCAACAAGATTTGAATTTGAACTTCTTAACTTCTTCAAATTGGTGATCATTGGTTTACAATCCATCATCCCAAATTTTTCTAAAATCTTGATCACATATTTTCCTTGACCAAGAAATATTTCGTCGAGTTTTTGCCAAACTTCAAGTCCCAGGTAATAGTGCATTAATCCAAGATCCTTCATGTTGAATTCAAGCGCTAGTTCCTTCTTGAATTATGAAATAATATACTCCACAAATGTTATTAATAAGTAATCCACATATAGCAATATGGCCACTCGTTCATTCTTTACTACCTTAATGTAGAGATTCAAATTTGCAGTACTCTTTATGAAACCAAGCTTTATTAAATAGGCATCCGTATGAGCATACCATGCCCTAGGGAATTATTTTAAGTGATATAGAGCTCATTTTAATCTACAAACATGGGATTCTTTCCTGTGGACTTCAAATCCTTGCGGTTGTTCAATGTAAACTTCTTCATCAATTGTGCCATTGATAAAAGAGGTCTTCACGTCCACTTGTTGTATATTCCATCCACATTCCATCCCTTAGAATTTCCAATAGAGATAAGAGTTCTAATTGTTGTGTATCTAGTTGTAGGAACAAAGGTTTCATCATAGTCAATTCCCTCTTGTTGAGAGAATCATCTAGCCACAAATATTGCCTTATATTTGTCGATGCTCCCATTAGTTGCATACTTAATCTTATAAACCCACTTGGAATTCACAACATATTTATCCTTTGGTCTAGGAGCGATTTCCCGAACATCATTCTTCATTATTGATTGATATTCTTCCATCATTGCATTCTTCCATACTTGTTGTTCAACAACCTTTTCATAAGTAGAAGGTTCTGATTAGTTTGTTCATAAATGTTGCATAGCCAGAGTACTTTTTGGGTCTCTTGCTTTCTCAAAATGTTCATCTCGGGGTTGCATGTCCTTCAGCTTCTTGTAAGGTTATTCTAAGCCAAGCAGGTCTCTTTCTAGTTTTTGGAATGATGAAAGGTTCTACAACTTTGATTGGTCCTTCTAGTTCTTCATGATGACCAACTTAGGGTTCTAGAGAATTGATTTGTCTTTAAATATATTCATTAGGAAAGACAATTCCTTCTTCTTCATCAAATTCAATGGGGATATCTTTAGATTTCTTATATGCAATGCTTTCATCAAGTGTGACATCTTTGCTCACTTCAATACGACGTTGTTATTTGATGTAGATTTTGTATGCTTTAGATGAGTTGTTATAGCCAACAAAAATTCCTTTCATGCCTATAGGATCCAACTTCTTTCTCTTGTCCTTGGGAATATGAATGTAGTCTGGACATCCAAAGATTTTGAGGTGATCAACATTAGGCTTCTTTCCAGTAAAATCTTCTTCCAGAGTTATGCCACCAAGAATTTTGTGAGGGCTTCTATTTTGAATGTATACTGTGGTCATGGAGGCTTCTCCTCATAGGAATTTGGGAAGATCTTGATCATGTATCATGAATCTTACACATTTTTCGATAGATCGATTCTTCCTTTCAGCTACACCATTATGTTGAGGATTATAGGGAACTATCAACTCCCTCTTAATCCCAACTTCTTTGTAAAAGGCTACAAGTTATTTAGATGTATATTCACCTCCATTACCAAATCTTAAGATCTTGATCTTCTTTTTTGTCATATTCTCAACTTCAGCTTTGAACTCTTGGAACTTGTCAAACACTTCATCTTTAGACTTCAAGAAATAGATCCAAGTCTTTCTAAAATATTCATCAATAAATGTTACATAGTATAGATGACCACCAAGCTATTTTTCAGACATTAGGCCACACACATGAGAGTGGATTAGGCCCAATATTTCCTTGGATCTTGAGTCACTGTTAGGAAATGGCTTTTTCACATTTTTTCCAAGAGCACAATCTTTACAAACTCCCAATTATTCTTTTAATTGGGGTGCACCTATAACCATTTGACTCAAGGATGGTGATATATTGTAATGGATATGGTCACATATTATATATGCCACAATTCACATAGATTGATGTCAATGTGTATTAAAGCTTGAGGAGATGCTAGAAGTCTATACAACCACCCCTCACGAACCCCAATAATTCTAGCACTATCTATATTAGATCCCTTAGCCCAAACAACCACCTTGCCATCAATAAATTTTATTTTGTCTCCTTTATCTTCTAAAAAAGAAATAGAAAGTAAATTATTTTTCAAACCTCGAACATAGAGGATGTTGTTGAGATGAATGTTCCCACCAGATTCTAGCTTGATGGAGGTAGATCCAATACCTTTAATTGGATCTTTATTTTTTCTCCAAGTTTGACCTTGTGAGAGGAGCTTCCTTTTGATAGAGTGTTGAGATGTCCACGTTCTCTTTTCATATTCCTTGAAGCTCCACTATCGATTACCCATGTGTTTTCATCTTTAATTGAATCAATGAGAGCATAATAGAGACTTCCATCCTTGACTTCCTTGGATAGTTTTGAAACAAAATTGATGATATACCCCATGACGGATCCAAGGAGAATTTTTAGAGCCTTGGGACCTTTTTTCATGTACTTGGCCATTAGAAGAGAGAGGGAGTTGCTATAAAGATATCTTCAACCAATATTGCCAATAACTCCGTGATCTTTAAGCTTCCTTCCTTCACCTTAGCTCTAATACCATGTTGAGAAACCAAGTGCAATGTAATTTAACACTTAATTCCTCTTCTTGATAATTACTTGTGAATATTAGATGTCTTCTTATTACTTCTTGTGTCTTTTTCGTCAAGCAATTATACAGATGTTCAAAGCATAAAGATCACAATGAGATAAGAGACATGTTCCCCACATTAACAAGTATGAATACCATAACTTGAAATTCACATGGTTGAGTCTCTATTTTAGTTTATCATTGAGCAATTAAATCAAACATAAGTTAAATTAACTCTTCTCAAGCTTCAATTCTACTCTTTAAGTAATTTAAATCTTCACACCATAACTATCTTGAAATTCACATGGTTGAGTCTCTATTTTAGTTTATCATTGAGCAATTAAATCAAACATAAGTTAAAGTAACTCTTCTCAAGCTTCAATTCTACTCTTTAAGTAATTTAAATCTTCACACAATAACTATCTTGAAATTCACATGGTTGAGTCTCTATTTTAGTTTACCAATGAGCAATTAAATCAAACATAAGTTAAATTAACTCTTCTCAAGCTTCAATTCTACTCTTTAAGTAATTTAAATCTTCACACCATAACTATCTCGCATATCAACTAAAACTAAAATCTTTTCTTCTAATTAAATCAATATTCTCTTTTAAATGGATTTAAAATAAACCACAATTTTCATTAGAAACCAAGCATCTTTATTAACCTATTATAGACTTTATATTTCATTCCTATAATACTTTTATTTCTTTTAAAATGTGAAAAAAAAAAACAAAAACATGAGCATTTAGCATCTTTCTCAACAACATGCTTCCCTACTTCCCTAGTTTCATTGGTAGTATTGAAGATACATATTAACCAAGTGAATTATGACTTTTTTTTGATGGTTTCTTTCTTAAAAAGTATTGTCTTTGTTCTTTTGGCAATAGTTCCAACATTAAAAACTTATAATATGGTGGTGAGTTTGTTTTGGCTATTTTTTTAAGTATTCAAAATATTTCTTACCTTAAATAAACTTTTTAAAAGTAACCAGCTATCAACCTTCCTTTTTCTACCCTGAAATGCTCATAGACCATACAGCTTTACTATTTCTTTTTATTTCATAAAGGGGTATGGTAGATACTTGGAATTTTCGTGTTTGGTATTTCTATTTCATAAAGGGACTAGGGTAGATACTTGGAACTTTTCATTTTTGGTATTCTCTCACATGACTTAGATTTCACAACATATTTCAATGTTTGTAGTCATAAAATTTCACTTATTTTTATATTCTTTAGTAGCTCAAAATAATGACAAAATCCACTGTTAGGATTTGTGTTTAAAATATTAAAATGGTGGATTTTTTTTCCAATATTATATTGGAAACAAAGAAATTGTTGCATGAATCATCCGAAGAAGACCTAAAGGTGGTCAAGGTTCAAACGAAATAATGGCACTCACGAGCTTTCAGAGACGACAACAGATACAAATTATCGTGAGTGGCTGCGTGCTATCCACTTTAATGATAGCGATCTGTTTCGTTCGCATTCTAAAAACATCGACATCCATTGATTGCGGAGCAGCGGGATTGTACAGGCAAAGCCTAAAGAAATGGCGAGAACAATCTTATTTTTCAACCTCTGCGTAATTATGTGGTTGTTGTTATTCGTGAAATAGTTCAATCATGGTGCACGCCATTCCTGATCGCTGTCAATCCCACCGAGTGTGCTCAAACAAAAATCCAACCGTCAAAATGGCAAAAAGGCGGTACGCATGGAACCTTGGAACACAGAAAAGAGAAAAAGATGATGATCGGTCGTCAAACCACGCACTTTAACCGACCCTCGAGTTCAGCAATTTTGTCTCTTCGGAACGGCCTATACCACAGGCGGGGAATAACTCCCCATAAGCTAAATGCAGTAGTCTTTAACGCGACTTTTTGAAAGTCTTTTTGGCAGATTTTTCCGGTCAAAATCCGGCAGCAATTCATTGGAATCCCAGGTTTGATACCTAGTTTCTGCACAATCAATGGCTCCCAGGGGTTTTTCAGGGCGCTGAATCCAAATATGCAGTTAAAAAACCATTTTAACTGCTAAAAATCAAGATTTAACCTCATTTCTTCCGCCGGATTCCGTCACCGGAATCTCCAAAAAGTCGCATTATAGACAACTCCTAAGCTAAATTATTACAGTAGGTTAAATCGCCATTAATTATAGGTATAAGTTATTTTTTAAACCATTAATTATAGGTATAGGTTATTTTTTAAGTTGGTTGAAGAAAATTTGAGGGTAGAGTATGTATGTTTTTATAGATTTAGCAAAGGTCTCATATATTAAGTTGGCGTTGACTTATATTTGAAATAACTAAAATTAAGTTGATTGGTTATTTTGGGGAAAAAATATAATTAAAATTAAAATTATTTGAACCAAACTTTCAATTATCCAATGATATTTGAAATATGAATGGTAAACTTTTCAACTATCCAATGACATTTGAAATATGAATGATAAACTTTTCAACTATCCAATGACTTTTGAAATATGAATGGTAAAATCCCTAAGAATTTCATTTTTAGTTTTTTTTTTTTCCAAAGAAAAAATAGAACTTATTAAGACAATAAAAAATTACATGGTATATGCATTTAAGCATTCAGTGAATTGTATATTTTCCATCCAAACCTAAAATTATTCTGAGATGGTAAGCAAAAAACTTCTTATTTTTCCATCTCAATGTGGAAATGAAATGGCTGAGCCAGAGCCCAAGCTTGCTTCCTCGTATTCTGTCATGGCTGCATTTAAAGCAAGAACCCAAAAATAGCTAAAACTGTCTCAATGTGAAAAGAAGACTCTGTACCAATTCAAGGGCCTCCTCACATAACCCAAGGAGTAAGTCATCAAAAACATAATAGCCCAAAATCATTTTCTATTTTCAATTCCTGTTTTTACATAGAAATAGAGTCTTTGTTTAAAAAACGAAAACCATATTAACAATAAGGAAATAAAACAAAAGTAAAAGTTGGATAAAGCTTTCTTTCTATCTTTGGTCTAAAAAATTAGCTTCTGCCCTCCAACAGTGTAGATCTTATTGTACACCCCGTTTAGAAAGTTGGTGTGTTGCACTATTTCGTTCCTTGTAAATATGACATATTTTGATATCATAAAAAAAATGTTTAAGATATTTAGCTTTTTCTAATAAAGGAGATAAAATAGTTCCTTGTAAATATGACATATTTTGATATCATTAAAAAAATTGTTTAAGATATTTAGTTTCTTCTAACAAAGGAGTTAGAATAGTTCCCTGTAAATATGACATATTTTGATATCATTAAAAAATTATTTGAGATATTTAGCTTCTTCTAATAAAGGAGACATCCGGTCTTGCCATTGAACCGTTTGTTAATATTCATAGAGTCCCTGAAAATTTGAACCGAAAGAAAGCCGACGTGGGTGAGCCAACAGAGTAAGAGTTTTAATGCTAGAAGTTCTTATTGGATCCTTCACCTAGTCCCACTGAGGCTTTTTGGCTTCTATGAGCGTTGATGTGTATCACCATGCCTGCCCCACCTGAAAGAAAGCCGACGTGGGTGAGCCAACAGAGTAAGAGTTTTAATGCTAGAAGTTCAGCATAATTATTGGATCCTTCACCTAGACCTACTGAGGCTTTTTGGCTTCTATGAGTGTTGATGTGTATCACCATGCCTGCCCCACATCTATTATTTTGATCTGATGCCCTGTCAAAATAAGCCTCACCATGCCTGCCCCACATCTATTATTTTGATCTGATGTCCTATCAAAAGAAGTCGATTGTTTTCTCTCATCTATTCCTCCCTTATTACCCCTGGAATTGCTTCCCGGGTTGGCTCAAGTATGCTTTCATAGATTGCAGCACATTCTGTAGCAATGTGCCCAAGGAATCAGATCTTTGAATCCCACATCTATTATTTTGATCTGATGCCCTGTCAAAATAAGCCTCACCATGCCTGCCCCACATCTATTGTTTTGATCTGATGTCCTATCAAAATAAGTCGGTTGTTTTCTCTGATCTATTCCTCCCTTATTACCCCTGGAATTGCTTCCCGGGTTGGCTCAGGTATGCTTTCATAGATTGCAGCACATTCTGTAGCAATGTGCCCAAGGAATCAGATCCTTGAATATATTTTTGTTTCGGGTGAGCCAGATACCCCAAGATATAATAAGAGGGAGATTTCGCTTCCGATAGTCCTTCCACCACTTTTGCCATACCTCTGTTAGGACTTCCCCTTTCCATTTCTTACTATTCTATAGTATCCTTCCAAATTCCAACCAAACTGCCCTAGTAAAAAGGCATTTTAGAAAGAGGTGTTGGATAGATTCTATATCATTTTTGCACAAGGCACACCTCCTTGGACCCAACTTAAATTTCCTCTGTAAAATGTCCCAAGTTGGAACTTTGTTTCCTAAATTTCATTTTTAGTTGTAATCAATAAATATACAATAATTTTATAATTAAATTAAGCAATTAAATAGATGTGTTTATTTTGAAATAGAGTTTCTGGAATTTTAATATTTTAATATTTATTTTTTCTCACTAGGTTGAGCTTATGTGGGGCCAACTTTAATGTGGGATGAAAGAACAATCTGCCTACCAATGGGATGTTATCACCAAGATTGTGTGAAGTTGGATAGAGCTTGAATGCCCTTTGGGATAGTTTAAATCCCCCAAAGGTGACTCCCATTCTCAACCCTTCCCCATAAGATTTAAACTTGTGATATAGTTCCACAATTTTAATTTAATTATCAATAATTATTAGGTGGATGGTCAAGATTTAACTTTCATGAATATTCTCAGGCATAATAGATATATGTGCATATGTGAATCCCGAATGTGCGTGCACATTCATACTTTTCATCTGTATTTATATAATCTCAATATAATATATCTCGCTTTTTTTCTTCTGAATATTCTAAAATATTCATACTAGTATACACCAATCCATGGTTAAGATTTATTTACAAAGTGGTTATAGTTTTTTTATTCTTTTAATTAAATTGATTAATTTAAAAAGGTCATAAGTTATGGCTTTTTAAATATGTGGTATTGATAAACTATGGTATTGAAACAAGTCAATTAATAATCTCCATAGTAAAATAGAAGTAAAGTTTCATGATTAAGAATCTTCTTCCCATTGTTTTTAAATGTATATATGTTTTAACTTATATATTATTATTTTTTATAATTAATTAATAATAATTGGGACAATTAAAAAGCATCAAAACACTTTAAAAATTGCTAAAATAAATTCATAAAAATTAACAATTATAATTTTATTTTAAATTATGAATTTTTAATTAAAAATATATATATATATAATTATATATGATTTTTGTTAAATAATAACAATTTAAAATAAAATTATAATTAAATTATTTTTTATTTTTATTTTTTAATTTTAGCAACTTTAAATATTATAAAATAAATGTTTTGATTCTAATTAGATTGAAACCTTTCATTTAATTTATATCACAATTAATCATAGATTTAGAAATACAATTAACTATAGATTTAGAAATACAAGAAATTTATTATACCGATGGAAAATAACACAAAAATATGCTAACAATTTTTATTTCAAATTCTGAAATCAAAATTTTGATTAACAGAAATTATGAAATCAAATTTGTGATGAACAAAAAGACTAATAAAAAATTAAAGAGGGAATGCCTATCTGGTTCATTCTCGGGGTATACCCAAATCGAGAAGATGCGGCTGTATGCCTAATCTCACTTTAACTTTGGATTTGGGGAGTCTTCGAGGAGCAGGAACGAAACAGTGGCTGGTGGCCCGTGATGTACGCCTCCCAACGTTGGACAAGAAGCAAAATTCAAAGCTCGATGAAAAGAAATGTACCAACCAGCCATCGAAGGTCAACAAATATCGGCGAAGCGACAAGAGCTGCTGCAATTTCAGAGCAGATCTGTCCACATCCACGCCGTTTAAGCGAATAGGATATCGATAAATCCTGTCGGGACTTCCGCAGATTGTGCATCAATTCCCTCCATGACAATTGAGTTCAACTCTATAAAAGTGAGACCAGTGTCGACTAGCAAATTCAAGGCAGCTACTGCTGAGCTTCGAGTCGAAGGGCTTCCGCAATGGGTGTCAATACTTCTATTATTCTTGCGTTCTGTTTGTTGCAGCTTTGGATTTTACTTTCTTCTGCTGGCTTTGTTGCAGCAGATTCACATTCCGATGATATATTTCATTCTCTTGGTTTTTACAATTCCTACAAGGTGGTCTCTCCCCTTTCCGCTCCACATCCAGCCTACAAGTATGCAGCTCCTCCACCTTCTGTGAAGAAGCACCACCATCACCTTCACTCCGCACCCCCACCTCTGAAGGAGAGACCTCACCCCATTCACCAACATTTCTCCCCTCCGCCGCCTTTCTATCCTCCTCAGAAGCCCACACCGCCGCCATTTAAATCCTCTCCTAAGCAACCTTACCAGCCTGCACCCCCTCCCCACCACCTGTTCCCCCATCCTCCACCCCATCATGTTTATAAACCTATTCCACCGCCCTTACCATCCACTCCACCTCCCCACCACCACCACCATCACCATCACCACCACCACCACCACCTCACACACTCTCCACCACCCCAAAAGGCTGCTCCCCATCCTTCTCCTTATCACAAGGTTTTGCCTTCTCCACCAGTTCACAAGCCCTATCCTCCTTACAAGTCATCCCCGCCTCCTAGTGTTGTGCACATAAAGTTTCCGCCACCACATCCCAAAATCATAAGCCCCGCTCCTTCACCACTCCATAAACCTAAACTCCCACCGCCACCCAAACCAAGTCATGCTTACGAGGTCCCTCCTCCGCCTCTTACAAGGGTTCCCTACATTCCAGCTCCCACAGGAAAACCCCACCCCTCTTCTCCTCCACCAGTCCACAAATTCCCCACACCTCCCAAATATGCTTACCCTGCTCCTCCTCCTCGCTATTAGACTCTGCAACTAGTCAAACAAGTATGCATTTTCACATAAGTTTTCTCTGCTACTTTCTTTCCACTGTTACATGCATTTCAATTTCTTAGGGTTTGTTTTTTAGGATGGATCTCAGTTCACAATTTTCTGATGTTACTCTCAGTGAATCACACAGAGAGGTAAAATCTGGTTTAATAGTTAAGTGGTAAGAGTATGAGAGTTTAGTTTCGAAAATCTGGTTTAAGATTTTTATGGTTCAATCCTGAACAAAACTATGTAGTACAGATATTCCAAGTGCTGAATATCCACCTCTTCAACTGAGCTGAAAGAAAATTAGTATATGAGAGCAACTCGAGACTGCGAGACTGCGAAATGTCAATCACACATGAGTTAGGATTAGTATCTTTGTTCTTAGCCAGTTTGAGTCTATGTAATCACTTAGCTTTAAGTATTTGAATCAATGCAATTTACTGAGCAACAGTTCATATCAGAAATGGTTTTATTATTGTGCAGTTTCCTCTGTCCATCTATTGGATTTTGTCATTCCCAAAAAGTTGAATATAAATATGTGAGCTACCAACACTCTTGTTTGAAAAGCTGAAAGCTGCGTATATGTTTCCAATCCATTTTGAGTTTCTTATATTCTTCTGCATAGGAAGAAGAGACAATGTGTCAGCTGTTGGTTCTATACCATTGCATCTGCTAAGGTGCTGGATATCTATTGCTGTTATTTATCAGAATGTTAAAGAAAATGTTCACTGTTCTGTCCTTCTGAAGTTGATCCTTCGTTTCTCTGTGACATTGCCATTTTGTTTTTGAAATTTACATGTCATTATGCGCGTTGATGCTGCGCAGAAATTTTCATAGAATGTCAATCAGTCCATTAAAATATATGGGAAAATAATAGAGACGATATAAGTCAGTCCAATAAAATAGCTTGAAAAATGATAAAGACAATGTAAATATGGTTTGAAAAAGTTCATACAGAGTAAATTATATGCAAAGCTGCTCATAAAGAAAAGTCAGGATCTCTTTCATGCGAAATGGATTGTTATTCTAGTAAAAGTGTTAAATATTTTTTATTCATTTCACTTTTTCACTTATTATTCAAATTTGTTGTTTATAAATTCAACTTATATGTATATATAAATTTGTTTATTAAAACTCTAATAGTGTAAAAGGATACAAACAATATGATAACAAATCTCATCACTAACTTATCACCAACTGTTTATTTCTATGCATTCTCATTCTCATTCTCTTTCCGGTTCTCATTCCCATTTGCACTCTTGCTAGAGTGCAATCACCTCCCATTCCCATTCACACTCTTGCTAGAGTGCAATCACCATACAGCCTTGATGACTACAGACCTAAGAGCACAGTTACTAAGTTCGAATTCAGGGTCCATTAAGATATGAAACGAAAATAAAATAATTCGGTTTTTTTTCTAGTGTAAAAAATTCAAAATATCTCATATTAAGAGTATTTGAATTGTTTTTTAATGGTAGAAATAAATTTAATACTATCAGAAAATTTTAAGCACCCAAAATCCTAAAACTTAATAGCAATAAGTAAAATTTCTAAAAAAATTTACCTTTACACAATAAAATTGTGACGCCTTAAATAATTAAATTACATATTTACCAAAATATATCAATTAGCCAAATATTTTATAATCTACATGTAATCTAAGTAAAGTTGCCTCTCATTTTGGCTTGTCATCTCCCACTCTCCAGGTTGTGATAAATATAAGCAACAATTAATTAATGTTCTTTTACTTTTTGGGTAAAGGAAAAACTAGTATTAAATCACTTGTGCTCTCCCATCCTCCATGTAATCCTGGGGTATCATAAAACCAATCAATTTTTTACAATAATTTGACCGAACCATACCAAATTATCTATATTTGATTTTATAATTTTTAAATTAAATTAAAATATGATGTACAATAACTTTAAATATTTGGAACACAAAACCTAGAAATGTATAAAAGGAGAGACCTTCGAAACATATAGAATGGAGACATATATAAAGGAGAGACATTATGTTACAAAATGGAGATTAGTTGAGGAAAAATGGTAAAGTACAGATAGAAAATAAACAGAGAAGAAAAGATTCATAATATAGGAAAATTTTATACAAGGAATAAGGTTGAAGAATTAAAAGAAAAGTTAAATAATAATTTACCTCTAGATAGCTTGGAAAGTAAATTGGAAGCTCATCTAAAAAACCAATTACTATGATTATTAAAAAAACTATTGATTTTTTTTATTTTTGGTTTGAAAGAAAATAAAGAGAGGAATATATTGGAAATAGTTAAGAAAGAAGTTGAAAAATAAATTATAAATTGAAAGATTTTATCTCAAATAAATAAATAGTTTAGGCAAAATAATTAAGTATAAAGATAGATTAATTCATATTAAGGATATGTCATTCTTAGTAATAATCCAAGTTTAAAGTGTTAGGAATATTTATATATAAAGACCTTATTCCAAAAGACAAGTTGAATTAAGAAAGAAAGTTTAAAAGGTGAAGGAAGTTGGGATGGAAGAAAAGTAGACTATAGTTAGAAAGAGAAAAACAATTATTAGGGATAAAGATAAAAAAAAATATAGTAACATTTCGGAATTTGGGACTTTTGATCCTCTCTTAGGATTGCAATGGCTACTTATTTTAAGTTGGATTTTATGTAAAAATAATATTACATTACTTGCTAAATTATTGGGAGCAAAGCATTAACCTTTGACATATCATGTGCCTTTATGGCATACTAAACAATACCCTTAATTTGACTATATATTGCAAAATATCTCTAAAAATCACATTATTTAACCCCCTACAAATACAAACCCAAGACACCTTCCCAATTCAAAAAACCCCTACTTTCACTAGATATTGTAGGTATCCATTTTTTCATTAACATTTTTTATAGCCCTTTATATTTTTACATTAACTTTGAGCTCCATTTTTTACACCTACCAATATAAAAACTCTTCACCCCCACTTATATGCTCAATATATTATGTCATTTTTTCCTCAATATATAAAACACACATGGTATGGTATTGCTCCCCCAATGAAGCCCCTCTTGTTGAATCAAAGGTAACTAACATATGAGGATTTGTCTTATGATTGATATATAACAATAAATCCTATTACAAAGGGGTCTACAAAGGGATATGAGGCATCCTTGTTTCAAGAATCCAGACATGTGGATGGAGATCTAAGATATTAATGCTAAGAAGATTTACATAGAAAAATATTATTTTACAACTATTAACTTTATAAGAGAAATAATCTAAATAAAAATTATTTTTACAAGGGCATAAAATAAGATATTCTAGTTTAATCAATGATGGCATTATCCAGTTGCTAAGAGACTTTAATGCTAGAACAAGAACTAATTAAGTTATCATTTTGAGTTGATTCCAATCATAATCTTGTATCGCTAAATAAGGACCATGGTTTAGCTAGCAAATAGGAAGAAACTTTGAAGACTTGGTCAAGAATATGTTTGGTACTAAGTTAATCAAGTTCTATAGTTTTCAAAATTTGATATTTTGCAATGATCTAATGATGTGGCCCAACTAGATGATTTCTATTCATGGATTTCACATCGGTGTCTTACGTGACCAGTATTCAACCAAATATTGAAATTTAACCTATTAAGTGACCATGACCCCAACTATAATGGTAGAACTTTAACCCTAACTCTAATTTTTTCATGCATAAAAGTCTCACTTCTTATAACCAAAAGCACTTTATTTTTAACGAAAATAAAACTAATCTTTTATTAAATGTTTTAAATAGTGAATTAAATCTCTCAAATAAAACCAGTACGAAAGAAGTTAATCATAATTTTTATGACAGCCTTCTCCACTTCCACCAACACATTCTCTATCAAGGTGTTGTGTAAAAAGAAAAAATAGTGGCCAAGACTTGGTATGATAAAGAGTATAAGTTCACTAGAAAAATCGTCGTGGATGATTCTAATCATGAGAGCTTCATCAATATATTATCATGTTCATTCATAAAGGCAGTTTTAAAATTAAGGAAAATTTTGGTGGCTAAATTATCCCATGGGATAATTTTGCATGATTTTCCCAATAATTATTCACTAATTTCCATTTCTTATAAAAATCACTCACTTGTATACTATAAGATAAAATTATTTAACCTTAAAAATCATCAAAATCTATACAAACAATATATAATCCTTAGACATTTGAATATTTTTATAAAAATATCACCAAACATTTTATACTTTGCATAGTAAGGAATAATCATATTTAGCAAGGTTTCTACATTATGAGATAAATTTCCACCTTTAGAATTTCCATTGCCTTACACTTTGTATATTAAGAACAAATAGCATTGGCTTTAATTTATGTAAATTATTTTCCTTTTGAAAACTCATTGATCATCATGGTTCCTTTTTAAGAAGCACGCAATAAAGTCACAATGTTACTCTTGAATAACTCATGTTTTTGTTGTTATTGGAGAAGCAGAAAGCTCCATCCACAAATCCAAATTTCTCTTGAATCCAATGTTGATTCTAGAAAAAACATTTGATACAACATTTGGTTAAGGTTTTCTCTTATGTTTTCTGCAATAGTCCTTGCTGAACATTGCCATGGCGCACTCCTCTGGGCTGCAATTCCCTCCTACAAGAACATTGTTTTCAAAGATAACAAAGCTCAAGGTTTTGTTGTTGCAACGCCTTGTCACCCATCATCAAATGTCAATGGAAAAATTGTTAATCTAAATATGGAGGTAAAGACAAGGTCTTGATAGGAGTCTACTAGCAGAATCGAAACTAGGGTAGATGTTTTCCCAAGGTGGTGAAAGACCCCAAATTTGAAGTGTGATCAAGAATATTGGAAAATTATCTCTAATACATCAAAGACCACAACTTGATATATAAGTTCATAGGAATGTGGATAACTAAAAGGGCTTTAATTAGTTGGATACAAAACAAATGGTGACCAAAGGGCTAGATAGACTTGGAGTTGGGGGCCAAGCGGTTTTTAACAATCATTTTCTGAAACTCGAAGGATAGAACTAGGATTTTTTAGAATGAACCTTATTTCTTCAACAATGAAAGCCTATACATGTTCATTCAGAAGGAGAGATATAGCCTGAAAAAGGAGGACTTCCTAGTAGCCCTTGTGTTGGTGTGGCTTTTCTCACTTCCCAAGGAATTATGGAACGAGGAAGCCTTGGAAGGGATTGGGAAAACAATAGGTACCTTTATCAAAGTATCAAAGACAAATAAAATATGAAAATACACTTTTTATGCATGCATCTATGTGTATATGGACATTTTGGAACCCCTGTCAACCTCCATCTAGATATATATTACCATGATGAACTACAACAACAATCTCAAGAGTGTGTGCATGCTCCATTCCACTATTGCAAATTCCATGCATATGGTCAATTATTTTGAGATTTCCCTCCTATTCAGAAGGAATTTCCCCAAGAACAATAGCAACAAAAAGATGAAGGGAGATTTGAGAGAGTAGCACCTCGCAGAAGAAACTTGCGCCAGTAGGAAGCCCTTCTTCCTAAGGAAAACCATTAACAATCAAATAACAAATACACTTCCTTAGAGGAGGATATGGAAATGTCAGATAAATCAACAGGAGAAACAAAATTTGTGGATCTAAATACAAATAGATGCTCTATCAAAAGAAAGACACCAAAAACCAGCCAAGAAGAGCCATGAACAAACAACCCAGAAGCAAAGAAACAATTCCAAGAGATACCGAGGGTGATGTAGAAGAGATGGATGTGGAGGAAGTAACCCTGACAAGCATGGTAGAAGATATAATTGTCCAAAACTTGGCAATATTAATCATTTGTACCACCAATCTTATCACTACTCATGTCATTTGACCAACTCAAAAAACCCTTATCTTCACATTGTCTAATGTATGTAGAAGTGTGCTTAAGTATCTGAAAGATCATGTTATTACATTATTCATGGACCCAATAGATCTTATATTATTTGTTCACTTTGTTGTTTCCTTTCCCCCACTTTGGGGTATGTTAATATTTAAATATAACTCTAGATCAAAACTCCATTTAAACATTTTTTAGTGGAGAAATTTGTCCATTTTCAAATATGGATTATTTTTATCCCTTAACCATCATCACATATTAACTATTAGTTTAAATTCGCACAAATGTCAAACTTATGATTTTAATAATTTTATTCTTGTAATTTTCTACATCTTAAATTTATAGCCACTGCCAAATATGTTTTGAGTTGGAAGGAACATTCTGTGTAATGTAAATTCCAAGCCTTTTCCCTTAGTAGCTTCCTTTCTGCTTGAGATGATTCATAATGAAACAATTTATTAAATTTGATGTGATGGCATTGCTTTTTGTTATGAAAAAAACTTGAATGTGCCACTTGAGAGCAACAATGTTGTTCTTCGATGTTTTATGTTCATTTTCAAGGAAGGAATGAGTAATAAAAAAGGAAAGTTTTTTTTTGTGTTTTTTTGCAATATGGATAGAGTTGGTGGGTGGAGATCACTTATAGTAACATCCTCCATAATATTCCTATATTGTACTGTATATATTTCTATTAGGTTGGTGAACCAATTTGTGTTGTGCTTGCATTCCCATGTGAGTACACCTGTTTTGGGCGCTATGTGCTTATGCTTATAGGTTTTAAGATCAATGAAATTGATGTTGTATGTTATGAATCATACCCAAGATTAATAAAATACACCATTATTTTAGATTGAGTTAGGCATGAGAGATGGGGGCTAGGAATCCACAAGAGGAAAGGTTGGGGGAGGGGGGTGAAACCAAGGTGTGGTTCCTAAGCCCAATAAATATCACAATACTCCAAAATGGACTTATGCACGTAAGCCAAGGTTATGAAGACACAGTATAAGATAAAGTCCCAAAGTGCTAGGTGGTGAGTTTCCCATACAACAGATAGTGAAAGTAACTCATGCATACAAAGAAAAAAATCCATTATGTTGTCATCTCAACTAGAATAAAGGGAAACATCCCTTCCTCAACCAACAAAATCTTGATCCAAAGAGAAATCTCTTGTATTAGTGTACACTTAGCCTCGTCCTTAAATATTGTTTCTGCCTTTGAGAAGGACTTTGACTTTTTACAACAAACTCAATAATATATCCTTCAATCATATTTTGGACCCAAAAGTCTATAGCATGAAAGATATGATTATCTACATGGTGTAGTGCAACTAGGTTTGTAGTGGTCCAAGTGATCATTCTTCTTTTCCTCTCCTTATATTTGGTGCATGTTAGAGTTCAACCACTTAGAAAGCTTCACAGTAAACTCTAACTAGAAAATCTCGAATTAATTGCCCATAGATTCACAATAGAAAATGTCTTCTCTCAACACATTCAAATCCTTCTATTGGAACTCAGCTATTTGTCACAAAAAATCATAACACTTCTTTTCCCACTAGTATTTTACCTCATGCTTGTATATACATTGAGACATCCAACATATTCCTCCTTCTACTAAATGGGTCCCATCAACAAAACCATTTGTTGGCATAAAATGGTGAGACCAAGGTTCTCGTTAGGTCACCAAAAAAGAGTACCACTGTAGTCTAGTTATGCTAGCATTTTTAGCCTTCCAGAAGGGAAGACAATCTCACCCTAAGCATAGTTAAGACCTTGAAATATTAAAGGAGATAATGCAAGTGTTGGTGAATTTCATTACTTAAATTCCAATCATTAATTATCAATCCGGGACACGTAGGATTGGGAAGTATTGGTAAAATATATGCAGTATTAGGATAGAAAACTAAGCTAACTACTACACTCAGAAGATAAATTGCTCAGTGGACCAATTGTAAGAAGTAAAACCAAAAGAGGTAAGTCTATGTAATCTATTCAAGTTACAATATTCATTCTTATGGAGAATATTCTTGCAACAATTTAATTAGTTCCTTAATTGACTTCAATGAGCTTATGTTGGTTCACAAAGTAGAAAACATAACTTTAGTAAATCCTCAACACTTAATTAGCTAGATCAGTTGATCGTAGGTATCAATAAATAGGTATAAGAGTCTAGCTCTGCTCACACAATCAACTACAAGATCATGGGATTCTTGTAGTCCACTTACAGTTAGCTTTTATCAATTTATTGTTTCATTTCCTCTAACTTTGATCAAGCCTAATCATTCAAATAATATTAAGGAAGACTCTTAAATCAAATCAACTCTAAAAAACCTCGAGTTATTCCCCTGGGTGTTGTGACGCTCTTAGTCGTACTAGAATTCATGTGATCACAACTTGTGACAAATTGTGGTAGTAAAAGTAAACACAACAATCAAACAAGATCCCAACAGATTGATTTTCATTATTGTCATCATGATTTAGACAATTTACTCTCCAGAGGGGGCGGAGGGGAAATATGGATCACTATGAGCTCTGCAGATGTTGAATGTGACACTCATGGAGGCCCTCGGGGTCAAAAACCCTGTACTTGAATGTCAGAGTCTCCCCTCCTTGCTCGCCTAACCTCTACCTTCATTCTCCCCAAGCCATCTGTGGCTCACATCCCTCCCTCTCGCGGTTACCTGGTCTACAGCGGACTTACCTGGCAGTTACCTGGTTTACTCTCCGTCCCGTTTATTCACCTCGAAATCTATAACTCTTCTGAATGTTTACTGTAGGTTACAATGGAGCTAGAAGAAGTTGACTATGAGGAGGACCCTCATCCCCAGCAAGTTATATGGTCTCACCATCGAACCGTGTCGGGCTCTGGCCCCTTTGCTGCCACCCTGCACCCGTTGTCAACTGCACCATCCGTTCAGGCTCGCCATAGGGAAGAATACACAGACTGGATATTATCCTGATTTTGGCACATACAGTTTGCTTTGGTACTGCTAAAAAGATGGGATCCACTATTTGATCCGGAGAGGGAACAGATGGGCGCTGGGCCGATCTAGGTCTTTTTGTCGGGCCTTTTGATGTAGTTATGAACCCTTGTAGTTTTCAAGCACATTGGAGACGCCATGGGAACTTACTTGGAACACTATCAATCCTTTGAAAAGACAGGAATCATGACAATGGCACGTATCCTGGTACATATGGATACAAGGGATGGGCTTCGGAAAAGATAACCCTCCATTGCAGACATTTCTCGTGTCGTCAAAATCTGGACTATGAAGGTGTTCCCTTTCGGTGCAGAAGATGCCACAATGTCAGCCTCCTATACAAGGACTGCCCACTGCTCACTCCTACTACACTGGTGGCTGCAAGGGGAACGAAACATTTCCAGCCGGTGTTGGCCGGATAAATCATTCTTGCGGACAAGACCAATCTCCCTAGTATCAAATGATATCTAGCAACAAGGAGCACAAACAAATCTACTTTTCTCTAAACATGTTTCAATTCATAAATGAAAACTAAGAGGTGTAATAGACCCTACCTCGGTTCAACGCTTGTTTGTGGCAGCTTTATTCCAACAGCTTCAAGCAGTTCCCTTTTAGTAACCTTCATACACAAACCAACACACATCAAAGAACACCTGCAAAGATATTATAATAAAACATGTTCATTATGAAGATCAAGGAGCTCATAAAATAAACCATTAGAAATAGTTCATTAAGAAAAACAAACTTGATTGTATTAACTTTATGAATAAAAGAACCTTACAACCTTTGCGTTGATGTTGTACAAGATCTTTCCAAGGTCCAGCAGGAGTCTCCTCTACTTTGACAAGCCTCACTCACTTCCCAAATGACATGAAAGGTATGTGATCTCTCCTCTCACAAGCTCAAAAAGGAATTCTAATTCCCAGCAGCATTTAACCTCAAGAATCTTTAGATTTCAACCTCCTCTACAACCAGCCCAATGCCTGGATTTATAGTGCAAATGGAGGAAGTTGCAGGTCCACCATTGAAGGGATAAGTTCCTCCTTCAATGGGATAAGCACCTCATGTCATGGAGTTAGCTCCCTTAGTTATGGAATGGATGAACCAAGGTGGAGCGGATTTTCCAGCGCAATATTCCTTCTAGAAGTGTCTAGAAGTGACCCAAGATGAGTTTTTAAGAATGAACTCACGCCTTTTTAACTTTTACAAGGGTTCACACCCATTACTCAACAGACAAAGCGGTCAGGTTCCAAGGAATCATGACCATTGGGTGCGGCATCGTAGGTAATGCTAGGAGAAAGTGTGAAACCAAGATTTGAGATATTTTTAAGGTCTTTCTCCCATTTTCAAGTTTTGACATGAAGAGCTGAGGCTTAAGACTTGCAAAGGAGGTATGTATGAGTGTTGATGGACTCACACAAACTGTAGAAAGTCATGATGACAATTTTTTGTGTAACAGATTGCCCCCTAAAGTGCAAAGTCTGTAATAGATGAGGATTGTTTTTTGATCATCTAAGAAGAGTGAATGACTTTATCATTTCAAGGATCTTCCTGTGGATACCCCGGTCGGAACATATAAAAACATTCAACACAAAACATATATATGTGAAAATATCATCATTGAGGTAGGCATTCCCATGATCAGATCAAAACTGACTAAGAACTATCTAAAACTGTTCTGATGCAGGAATGATTTTGTATTACATCACAAGTAGGAGCATATGGACACAGTATGGGCATAGCCATCTGTTTATGAATAGTCCACTATATAATGATAACAAAATTCCTCGCAGCCTGGATGGTGGAAACTAGATCCGGGGTCTTCATTTCTACTTCCTGAACTAGTACGATTCTATCCATGTGAATAAATGTGTCGAAGTCGAACACGGTAGAAACCACTTGCTTACCAGTCAATGATGTAAACTATTAACAAGTGTGAGAGGAACCACCAGTAATGTCAATGGCCCTCAAAGTACTCAGTACAATCCATGAAATGTGAATGAATGAGTCGATGTCGAACACGTCACAGAATCCTTTGATCGAAGGTCAATAATGCAACCTGTCGTCAAAGGCAAGAAACCTGCCATTGAGGCATGCAGATTCCAAAGTACTAATGATTTCTAGATCATCTTTCTAGATAATGAGTCGGAGTTGATAGAAAGCGATCCGTCATAGGAAAGCCCATAACACAAAATCATAGATCAAGTCTGAAGAAATATATTTGGCAAGAACTAACTCAGGGACGGTCAATGATGGATGACAGATATTTTTTAGGTGAATGGTTTATTTGCACAGACCTCTTGAACACATAACGACACTGCATATGGCTTGGTGACAGTTGACCCAAAGATAATACACAGAAACCGACTGAAAACTTTCAATGTGGCTTGATTAACTGTTAGGTAAAGGATTTCCCAACCCAAGTGAATAAAAGTGTCGTGTTCAAGAGTGATGGAAAGTTTTTCAAACACAAAGCATAACAAACAGGTTCATTTTTCTCTCTTTCCCCCAACCATTTCTGGCAAGTACCTCTTTATTTTTTACAAGCTTGAGGAGAATAACATTTGCTTGGTTATAAGCTCACCCTTCGGATGAGTCCAACTTAGTTTAGATTCGAACCCTAAGAAGGAGTGGTCCGTCCCTGTTTGTAATTGAACAGGTCCTTTACTGTTTAAATTTTAACGAGTCTAGTATAGGAGAAACTCGACGTTTTTCAATTTTAGGGAGTCAGAAGAAAAACTTAAGAAAACTCCATGGTTGTCCTTTTTCGTAAATTTGTGTCTCCCAAGCCTGAAAAAGTATAAAATAATACTTGAGAGAACCGCTCAATCATTACGTTCAAGGAGTACTTTTCATAAATAGTGCCTTCAATCTAAAAAAGTAAAAAAGTGATCGAAAACACGTCGTTTTATTACCAATATCGAACTTGAAACGACAAAAGTCCGGCAATCTTTTCATGTTTATATGGTCAGAAAAGAGCTGTAAGTAGACCGTCTTTTTAATTCCGTTTTAACGAGTCTAAAAAGAAAAACTCGGCAATCTTTTCATATTTTACGAGTCAAAAAAGAGCTTAAAGAGGACTCCTATGTGTTTTTTGTTGAAAATGACCAATTTCGCCTGAATACCCAATATTCTGCACAAAAACTGCAAACATTACTCATATCTTTTTTAAAAATAATAAAAATGCATCAAAAGTGACCTTTTCAAAGTAAAAAATAAATTAATTAAATTTATTTATTCAAAAATCTTATAAAAAGGGCTTTTACAAGTTCATTTTCACTGTTTGGCTTTGGAGTAAAAAGTAAGAGCTTTTGGTAAGAAAACTTCCTGTGGAGATTGCGAAAAATCCGACCTCCGGAATTGAGAACCGTCTTCTCCAGGTAATCCACATTGTCCCTAACTTGCATTTCATCCGTTTAAAACTTTGTTTTTGGTTTTAAAAATTGATTTTTAGAGGAAAATTAGGGTAAAAAATCGCCCGCGGCAGTTGCGCAGGGTGCCATGTTGTTGGGTCCCTATAATACTAGTGATTACCCCATTACTATGGTATTTGTACCCCTATTGCCCCCATATTGTTATTACTGTGCCCCATAGAATCCCCTTATTGTTATTTTTGTGGCTTTATATTATTATTATTAGGTCGGCTGGGTTATATTGTGACTCCTTAGACTCCCTATATATAGAAAGGAGGTTTTGTCATTATTTGTATCATCCAAGAATTGTTCATTTATGTAATGTAAAGAGGTGTCCCCTTCGAAGAGGCTGAATTCTAAGGCGTTTGATCTATCTTTTTCTTCTATCTTTTCTTGAGCTGGTTTCATAACATTTGGTATCAGAGCTTTAGATTCTAGGGTTTTGCTGCTCCAAACAGGTCATCGTGGCATTTTCGCTATAACTTTTTTTCTGCGACGTTTCAGAAGTAAAAAAAAACCCATTTGAGAAGACATCGTGCTGAATCTCAGGTTCGAATTTCAGAACTTTTTGCGCTATATTTGCGGAGATATGATCTGAGGAAGTTGATCTTTTTGCAGACTCCTGAATTACATTCCAAACAGGTGACCTGGGAAAAATATTCATAACTTTCTCTCTGAGCATCAGATTGAAATTTTGTGAGAAGGTACAGAAAGAGGATGGACTGTAGTTTCTTGTATATATTTTTCAAAGGCAAAGGTCAAAATAGTGACACGTGGCACTTCATACAAGTTAGCTCTTCTGAAAAGGTCTATAATCAAGTCACTGTGGGAGATTTGGCATAACTCTTCATTGGAGAATACAATTGGGGTCAGACTGGTGGCATTGGAAAAAGGACACAGAGGGCTACCACAGGTCAAAATTTCAGAACTAGATGTTTTGAAAGTACAAAGATACATCAGAGGCAATATCAAGATCCTACAAAGAAAAAAAAGTTGTGTAGATTTTTTTAAATTTTTGCTTAAGATTGGTTTGAAAATTTATTTTGAAGGAATTCAAAGGGCTAGTAGAGCATTATTATCAGTAACTGATGCCCGAGGAAAGAAAATGCAAACACCTAGTAAGGAACCTGAAAGCTCTAGCATGACTCGTGAAGAAGAGGAAGAAATGCTACATGATATATCAAAATTACAAGACCAAGTGCAAAAAATGTCAAGCTCACAAAAGCTAACAGAAGATAAGATAAATGGCATGGAATATAAGAGAAAGGGCATGGAAGCTAAGATGGACGATTGGAAGACAGATTTGAAGACAAACATGGACGATTTGAAGACAGATTTGAAGACAGACATGGACGAATTGAAGATAAATATGAATAAGTTGCTACAAGAAATGGTCACTAAGGGTGAAAGAGTAGTAAAGGAAACTCATGATGAGAACAAAAGAAATGTTAATCATGATTCCATAGACTCTAATGTGGGATCGAAGACCCATCATATTCCAAAAATCGATATGAGGAAGTCTGATGGCAAGGATCCCGCAACATGGATATTACAGATGGAGCAATTTTTCGATCTCAATAATGTGCAAAACACACAAAAGGTACGTATTGCAACTTTATATTTGGAACAAATCAGTTTGTATGGTATCAATGGCTTTGCTCTCGTAAACAATTTATCACTTGGGAAATTTTTACGAAAGAATTGATAGCACATTATGAGGATACAAAAAGCAACACTTTTTTTAGCCAATTGATAAGTCTCAAACAAAAGGGTCCAATAATGGAGCACATTGAGGAGTTCCAAAAATTGAACATAAGGGTAAAAGATATTCCAGAGGAGCATAGGATTGATGTGTTCATAGGGTCTTTAAAGGATAATATCCAACATGATGTTTACCTTTGGGAACCTGATTCATTAGAGAAGGCATTCAGGTTAGCAAGAAAAATGGAAAGCAAAATTATGGCAACCAGGAAGCATACCACTCACAACTATAAAGACAGAAGTGTTGTTGCCCCTAGTCTTCCACACCTATAAGGTTGACACCACAACAATTGGAAGAAAAAATAGCAAAAGGGCTTTGTTACAGTTGTGATAGCAAATACACTAAAGGTCACAAGTGTGCTGAGAAGAAATTATTCTACATAGATTGTGAAGAGGAAGAAGAAAAGGAGCAAGAAAGGCCAAAGGAAGAGGATATACTCCAGGAACAAAGCCTAGATAAAGAAGAAATGAATCCAACCATATCTTGTAATGCATTGGCTGGAATTACCGCTCCTCAAACCATCAAGATAGAAGGACAAATCAAGAAGAAAAAGGTAATAGTGTTGATTGATTTAGGAAGGACTCACAATTTTATTCATTGTAAGGTAGCAAAATAATTGAATTGCTTCTTATATCCAGCACCAGAGTGTCAAGTGATGGTTGCCAATGGAGGAACAATAAATTTCTCTAGAAAGTGCCATAATATCAAGCTATCCATGGGAGAATATGTATTGACTAGCCCAATGCTTTCCATTCCAATGGGAGGTGCTGATGTTGTACTAGGAGTCCAATGGCTACATCCTTGGGTACAATAGCTTTTAATTTTCAAGAACTTTTCATGAGATTTTCTACGGAAGGAAAGGAAGTTGAATTAAGGGGTATTGTAGGGAAACTAGGAAAGATAATCAGCTCTAATGGTATGACAAAGCTTCTAAAAAAGGAACAAAGAGGTGCAATTGCACAATTATGTTCGCTAGATGTTTCCACATCAGAATCATATATTTCTGCAGATCTCCAAAAAGTCTTGGATAATCATTCCAAGGTATTTGAGACTCCTAAAGGTCTCCCACCTGTGCGTGATCATGATCATGCTATTCATCTAACTCCAGGAAGTGTTCCTCCAAACATTAGGCCGTACAGATATCCCTATGTCCAAAAGAGTGAAATTGAACGTATGGTTGCATAAATGCTAGAGGCCGGTATAATTCAACCGAGTCAAAGTTCTTTCTCTGCTCCAGTGGTATTGGTGCACAAGAAGGATGGATCATGGCGCATGTGTCCGGATTATAGGGAGCTCAACAAGCTCACTATTAAAGATAAGTTTCCCATTCCTCTCATTGATAAATTACTGGATGAATTGCATGGATCAATTTACTTCAACAAGTTGGATCTTCGTTCAGGATATCATCAAATCAGAATGAAGATTGAAGACATTCTGAAAACAACATTTAGAACTCATGAGGGTCATTATGAATTTTTGGTCATGCCTTTTGGCCTTACCAATGCACCTTCAACATTTCAAGGTTTGATGAATTCAATTTTCCAACCATTCCTTAGAAAATTTGTGTTAGTATTTTTTGATGATATACTAATCTACAGCAAGTCTTGGAAGGATCATGTTGAACATGTTGACAGGGTGCTACAACTATTGGAAGAGAAACAATTATATGCAAAAAGATCAAAATGCTTCTTTGGAGTCCAAAGGTGGAATATCTGGGTCATATTGTATCTCATGAAGGAGTTAAGGTAGACCCTAGCAAAATTAAAGCCATTAAGGAATGGAAAATCCCCACATCCATAAAGCATCTGCGAGGATTTCTCGGGTTGACAGGGTATTATGCAAGTTTGTTAAGAATTATGGGAGAATAGCAGCACCTCTAACAACATTTTTGAGAAAGATGCATTTTCATGGACTCCGGAAGCAACAAAGGCCTTTGAACATCTTAAAGAGGCAATGTACCAAGCACCGGTCTTAGCTACACCGGACTTCACAAAAAACCTTTATTGTGGAATGTGATGCTTCAGGAAATGGAATTGGTGTTGTTCTAATGCAAGATGAAAGACCCATTGCTTTTGAAAGTCGTCCCATCAAGGGAAAGTTTTTAAGCAAAGATATTTATGAGAAGGAAATGTTGGCAATACTCCATGCACTTAAGAAATGGCGACCCTATCTAATGGGAAGACACTT